>JADOBS010303723.1:0-23023 GCA_015708375.1 Cydonia oblonga | reverse complement strand
ATGTGTCGCCTTGTGATTGGCCTTCGATGTCGACACGTGTCGCGCTGTGATTGGCCTCCTGGTTTGAGGGAGATTCTTGTGGATCCTTGACGGTATAATGTTGACCGGTGCTCAGTAGTTTCGGGATTGGTCAAGTATGATACAAACAAAAGGCTTGGAGTATGCTCCGAAACGTAAATGGTTGATGAACATTCAAAGTTCTCAAATAGCAATGAAGAGAAGATTAATTATGTTAGTGCATATTTATTGTAATTGGCATTTTTCTAGCATAATTTTAGTGTGTGAGTTGAGTTTTATATGTTAGGATTGGTTTTACTGAAGGTATCAAACATCAAGCCCAACTGATGTTCGTTGTTTTACGGTAACTATGTCACAATCTTAAGTTTAAGACAATAAATGAGACTTAAAAACCTACATGCATTCTTTGGTGGAACATAAAAATATTTTTGAGGAAAATGTATTATTTTGCGTGCGCTTGATGAAGTGTCATTTCAATCCTATAGAAACTAATTGGGTCTTATTTAAAGCTGGACGGATCATTTTCTTAGAGATTCCGTGATCGTGATCGTTTATAGTACATTGTGCGGTTAGAAATCATTTCAAAATTTAAAATTTAAAATTAAATATAAATAGTACCTAAGGAAAATTAGCTGCACGATGAACAGTCACAATTATGCCGAATCCTTTTCCTTTAAAGCTAATCAATATAATTAGGATAATACTTGGGTCCTGACCAGTCAGGACCCATTTTTTAGGTGGACCAATAATATTGAAACACTTGGCACTTTGAGTGGATCAATAATAATAAAAAATTACTTAAAGTGCCAAGTGTTTCAATATTATTGATCCACCTCAAAAATGAATCCTGACCGGTCAGGACCCAAGTATTAACCATATAATTAGCTTTCCGTTTGTGGCTACAATCTAGGCGTGGGTATTAAGAAGTGAATGGCCAAAGGCTTTGGAAATAAAGCCCATGAAATTTGAAGTGTTGGTGTTAGGGTTTACAATTAAAATATATAAAAATGATGCTAAGAAGATCAAATTGTTAAACAAATGATGTGTCATTAATATGAAATAAACACGTTAATCAACACTTATTAATAATTCAATCATCAACATCTATATCATTTGGTTTAAAATTTTGTTCTCCCTGACAATATGTTGCATTAGAACATACGCACAGATACACAAAGGGCAAAGATCTGAAATATTGAGAGAACTCACACATGTTTTAAAGAGAAAAAACTTTGTGTGTGTGTTGACCCTAAAAACTACAAAACCTAAGTGGCACGCAGGCCGAGTATTCTATGAGCTAACTACGTCATTCGGTGGTGTGCGGGTGACTTCTATGAGCTCGGCCGGTGAGTAAGATATGTGGATGTGGCGTTGAGCGCGCTGCTGACTTCTCAATCTTGCGACTGCGGCCGAGGAAGGAACAAGTCTCGGCCTTTGGGTTCTAGAGCCTAAAGACAAGGTTGCTAGGTCTGCGAAGTTCAATATCAAATTCGGCTTTCAATGTGCTGAATGCAGTAACCTGTAACACCTCATTTTACCGAGAAGGCTAATGAGATAACCTCTGCCAATAAGGATTCGAAAATCCTTCTCGACCAAGACTTGGATAGATAACCAGTCGGCCCCTTCGTAGTGCTGTTTATCCAAACTGAAGATGTTCCACGGTCTACTAGTTCTACGGCGATAGTGCTGTTTATCCAAATTGAAGGTGTGTCGGCAAAAAAAAGAAAATAAAAATATCAAAATTGTTGAGAGAGTTTGCGCAGGATAATTTATGTGTTGAATTGGAGGTGTCCTTCTTCCGTTTCCACTGCCTCTGTATTTATAAGAGCAAATGTTGTGTTCAGTCGCCGAAATAGATTTTCCCAGTTCCACTCTAACTCTTCTACATCCGGATATTGTGATAAAAAAAAAACCTTTGATAATATCACTTCGCTTTAGTCAAAATGTCAATGCCGTGCTCCAATTTGTAATTTTGTATCATTATCTTAACATATTAATTGGAAAGACAGTTCACTTACCAAAACAATCACCTTACTTTTCTCAAGAATCCGTATCCCCCACACGTTGCAGATGCCTATCCAGTTTGCAATTCGAATCATCCCATCTGCAAGTTAACCATGCATACATGAAGACCACGAATCCCAATAATTCTGATCAAATTGTATTGCCTCCTTATCACCACTACGTGTAAAATCTTTTCAACCATAGACCCCATGCAGCCGACTAGATACCAAGCTGACATCCATCACCTAACCTTATTAGGTTTCCTATTCACCATCATCTTCGGCTTGCACATCCATGTTCTGCCACATGAAGAGTCCAAGAATCTGTATAATTTATTTTGTAAAAGAAAATTAAGATAATTTATTAAAAGATAATTATTATGATTAAGAACCATAATATTATCTCTTAACAATAACAAATTATCTTAACTTTCTTATCCGACGATTAAGAAACATGTTTACTCAACGGTCTCGATCGCTTAGACCGATAGTGTAAAATCGGGTCCAAACAGTGTGTTAAACAATAATTTTTAATTGAGTTCATGTGCATATTATGTTCCTCGAAAATTTGTTCCGTGTTTGGGATTTTTCTACGGTTTCATCACAATTTCACATCTTGAGATTGTGTGTGAAAGATTATGGGGAGAAGAGTCCTGCAGTGAGATTTTCATCGTGATGAAAGACAACGTAGCGACTATGTAAATCCTGAGAGTCTTGGAGGGTGTCTTTGCATGCTAGGCTAAGTTGCATAAGTTGGGTGAGTCTTGTAAAGGTACGATTTTCATATTGGATTTGTTTCACTAGTTGTGTGCCAGATGATGCTTCTCAATGTAGTTTTACCTTGCTAAGTCCTTGTGTTATGTAATTTAGTTTTGTACATGTTATTATATACGTAACAGGATCCATATCCGCTTTCAATCTAGCTTGTTGTTTGATTGTTATTTGCATTCGCTCGTTGCACTTGTTAATCCAACTTGTTTTCTATTTCCGCTACATGCCTGATCAACTTGATTAATAATTAAATTTTGGCTTGCATTGGAGAGTACACATCAATAAATAAGTTTGTTGTATGTATTGTCTTGAGGACAATACTTCCCTCGTCGAGAGGGAGGAACTTTCCTTCCTCTACATTGACGTAATATCATTTTACTACGCAATAATGATAATTAGAATAGTTAATTTTTTTTATTTATATAGATGATTAAATCTTCAAGCATATAGTACAAATAGATAATAAGAATTTTCTCTCTAATAAATAAAGGTTGAGTGAGTAAAGATGGTAAATGAGTTTGGAAAGGGGTCCTCTCCGGATCCCTTCTTTCTAATCCACCAAGTTTGAGAATTCGGGCTGTTGAAATTTGATGCAACGGCTAAAATTATTATAATTTTTAAAATAAGTCATTGTTTGTAGCCGTTTGATTAAATTTCAACGATTTAAATTCTTGAACTTGGTGAATTAGGAGAAAGAGATCCGGAAAAAATCCATTTCCAATGAGTTACCTCCCAGAAGCTGATCCAATATATATTTATCAACTACGTAAAAAAGTTGGTCACATCGAATCACACCCAAGAAGATAAACACAACTCTCACTAAATGTGGTCTACTCAGCACAAATTCAGAATATACCAATCCCTTGTCCACTTCCATTACTTGTATCTTTTCTGGTCAGTATCCGCGGCAAACCGCAAAAGCACCAACTTTTTCAGTTTTTCCACCCTTTATTTATTTTATCATCACCATTCTTCCTTTGCCAGATTTCCCAAAATATCCATCCCTCTCTGGCTTTCTTCCATGGCTTCTTCTCTGCATTTTCTTCTTTTCTCGTCACTTCTGTACAATTTCAGCATATATCAAGCCAAACCCTTCAACCCAACAGATGGTCTCCTTTTTCATGTGAAAAAAGATGTGTCCACCCTCCAGTACGTGACCGAAATTCACATTGGCACTCCACTTTTACTATCCAAGCTTGCAGTTGATCTGGGCGGTCCATTTCCCTGGTTCAACTGTGCACCTTCGTCTTCCAGCGGCCTGGTTTACCAACGCTCAATCCAGTGCCTTGCAGCAAAGCCAAAAACCCATCAATATCAGGGAAGCAACAAGAAGTGTCATATTTTCACGGAGAATAGGATCATTCAAATGGCAATCCAAGGGGATCTAGTGGAAGACATCATGGCCGTTAATCAAGTCACAGATGGTTCAAAGACAGGATCAACATCAATCACCACCGTTGACTACAACTTCCATTTTTCTTGTGCACCCATGTTGTTGTTAAACGGCCTAGCAAGTGGTGCCAAGGGAATGTTAGGCCTCGGAAGGACTCAAATGTCAATGACCTCACAAATTTCTGCCCAACTCAGCTCCAAACTCTAGTTCATCATCTGCCTTTCTTCATCCAACGGCGTTGTATTACATGAAAACGGCCACCGCAGTTCGAATTTTTGCTCGAAAATTCCGGACTCAATGACATACACAACCCTTGTTAACCAAGTTGAGACACCACATGAGTACGTCATCAATTTGAAGTCCATTAAAATTAGTGGGAAGAAATTGTCTCTGGGCATTGAAGAAGGGAAGATTAAGCTAAGCACAATTGTTCCCTACACTACCATGGAGAGCTCAATTTATGCTACATTTACTAAAGCTTATGAGCAGGCTGCAACGTCTGTGAACATAACTAGGGTTTCCCCTGTGGCACCATTTGGGCAATGTTTTAGTTCATGAGAAAATGATGGCACGTTGGTCGGTCCAAAACTGCCCGCTGTCGATCTGGTGCTGCAGAGTTGGATGGTAAAGTGGAGAATTCACGGCAGAAACTCGATGGTTCAAGTGAGCGATGAAGTTATGTGTCTGGGGTTTTTGGATGGAGGCTTGAACTTGAAGACTTCGATGGTAATAGGGGGTTATCAGTTGGAGGATACCCTTTTGCATTTTGATGTAGGTGCTTCTAGGCTAGGATTTACTCAACAAAGTTGTTCTGTGCTGAGATTAGATTCTGCGCTTAAAGAGACACTGTAACATGTAAATAAATGCTTAATTTTCGTAACATCTACACGCAGTGGTCTTGTACAGTTATACTACTTTGTGTACCTACAAGCCGTGCTTTTTTTTATTTATTTATTTTTTTTTTTTAAATCTCTTATTATTGAGGGAATATGAAGGATTCGAAACTATTATAATAATTTATGGTAGGAGGGGTTTCAAACCCGGAACGCATGGTTGGAAACCTAACACTTTATTTACTAAGATATTTGACCACATGCACCTTATACTAGATTTTGACAAACCAAATGAACTTTTTTGTGCAAGCCTGACACACAATGCAAAAGCGAAACCAAGCATTTACACAAATTACACCATCCTCTTTTTTTAGTGCATTCAATATTATTTATACTAAAATGATGGAGGAGTGAGACCTCACAATTTGGAGAGAATCGAACTTAAGATTGATCACTTACTGGTAAGAGTAATACCACTAGATCATAGTACTAACTGACAACGTTACATCTTATTAAATATGAGAAATTTTTATATGTGCTTAGTAATCAAGCGAGTACTCCATGTGTCATAAAATAGAGACACAAAAAATATATTTTTTCCTCCACTTGTATTATGGCATGTGGAGTACCGCTTGAAATGCTCAATATTTGAAAAAAAATTCTCTCATTTAATAGAATAAACTTCCGATTTAGTCTTTGAGTTACCCGACTGAAATTAAGTCCCTAAATTATTTTTGGTACAATAATTCCTTAAACTCAATACTGCCGATTTCATTCCTAATAAAAGATTCGGAGCTATTCGATTCATTTTCCGTCAATTTAAATCACATGACTTGCACATGTCACATCTTTAGAGGGTAATACCATCATTTTCTCTCCCATAAACCCTTATCATTGCATAAAGGTTGCGAATTTAAATTACTCTTCGAAACTGACTCCATACATAAAAAAGAAAAAGGTTTGAACTCATTAACTTGATAATATATCTAGCTCCAAAGTGTATCACATGCGCACATGGTTTTACCCCAATGGAAAAAAACAACCATACATATACACCCTGATGCAGATCCTCCCCTCTTAATAATATAACAATTTAACCGACACACCCCAACCCGGGATGTCCACTTGGACTCCTAACCGAGCTGTGTTGGCCGATACCAGTAATGTAACGAAGCCATAAAGTGTCGTGATGTGAAAAATATGAATAAATTTAAACCTAAAAGTGCCTAAATAGAAGAGTGCGCTAGTGAGCAGAAATAAGCAAAGTATAATAAAAATAGGATAAGAATGATACCATCGAAAATAGTCTCTGATATCAGCGTTTGCCAGAAATCCTCGTCGACACGAACACTGCCACTAAAACCTGGAGGGACAAAAAATAAGGATGAGTGGGCCTAAAAATAAGGCATTGTAAAAATCTTTTCAAAAACATAATAACCCCTCGCCGTAAAATAAGTATAGTTTCCAAATATAACATACTACGTATAGTATGAAAATACTTATCATAGCCAACAATATCTCAATAATGCAATACATCATAAACTTTCGTAAATAAACACATGACGTCTGTAATCACATAATCTCGCATAAGCAAACATATCATATCGAGTGCTCATCGACACATGTTGAGACACGAGTTCATGCAGAGGTATTTTGACATGAACAAGACTGGGTGCAATAATGATTTACGCTCTAGTACTACACTCACATGAAGACTGACGCTACACGCATCACATTCAAATCCTAATTGCCTATAGCAATCTCAAACAGGATTGGCACCTACAATGGATCTAAAGTGAGCGTATAGTGCAATGTGAACATACACATGAAAAACTAGCCCTGACCCCAGACGAGTACTAACACCGATGTAGCACACGATGAGCAGATAACGTAACTATGGATATGCCACAGTGATTCGATAAATTTATAATTCTAATCAATGCAATGATATTCATGACCATAAATCTAATTAAGGCATCAATAATAATACGCATGCATGTGCATCTCGTAGGTCGTAGCATAATTTCATAAATTTTGTTAATACGCTAATTTTTATAAACATTAATCTAATATAAGCGTAACGTGGAAGGTTCTTTATCAAATATATAAATGGAAATTAAGTAAATATGTAATAGTTAAAAGCAAAGACCCATTCAAAGATACTTGCGAGGTTGCAGCCGTTCGAACTAGGAAAGCCGGAGTCTCCGATAGTAATCGCACCTAAGCATAATATTGGGACCCATTAGTAAAACTCAACTAAAACGATTAAATTTTAAAAAAAAAAACAGAGTGCAGATTTAGAATCAGGGCGTCGAAATACCTTAAGAAGGGTCCCGGACAATTTTTGTAAAAGTCAATGAAAAGTCAACTGAGACGTTGAGTCGATCAAATATGTTAAAACTTCAAAATTTCACTAAATGGATGTCAAAAACGGACTCAGGGCATCAAAATTAGCCTATGAGGGTTTCCGAGAAAATTTCATAAAAGTCAACACAAAGAATATATTCTAAAGAGAATATTCTAAGAATATTCCAGATCCATTTTTGGAAATGGGCTGGACCAGGTC
The DNA here is from genome assembly GCA_015708375.1 of Cydonia oblonga. Taxonomy (NCBI): domain Eukaryota; kingdom Viridiplantae; phylum Streptophyta; class Magnoliopsida; order Rosales; family Rosaceae; genus Cydonia; species Cydonia oblonga. The sequence goes on along the minus strand of JADOBS010303723.1, from coordinate 15,439 downwards.
AACAACCTAAAGGTTTGGGCCGAATTTGGGCTTGGGCCCCTTTTTTTTCTTCTGGCCTGGTGGACCCGTTTGGGCTCGTGGGTCGGCCAGACCCAACGAATAAGAAGGTTGGATCTGGGAATTTTGGCTGGGAAACTTCCCCTGCTCCATTTTGGGTTCAAAACTCAATCTTTTCAGCATATAGTACATAGATTTGAAGCTTAGAACATGATGGATAGGAATATACCAACAAGAGGTTAAGCTATGAACATAGACGACCGAAAAAAGGCTTGCAAACCTCCCGAGTTCCGCCGAAAAACTGAAAAATCTGTCATTGTCGTTTATGCAACCCAAGCTCACCAAAATGAGCATGCCGACTTAGAAATCAAACTAAACATCAAAAAGGAAAAGAAAAGATGAACCCCAAAGCTTACCTAGGTCGTGAACGATAGAGATCTTACCTGGAAAACCTTTGAGTTTGTACAGAGGTCAAGATTCCTTGAGTTTGGTTCCCTATATGTGTTTATGTCTTCATTTCAGGGCCTCAAAATAATGTGGTGGTGGTGATCTGGTGAGGTGAAGACTCGCCAGGGAAATATGGCGAGTGGTGGTAGTCGGTATCTCTGCACTTGCAGAGAGAGATACAAGCGAGAAAGCTAAGGGAGAGACGGGGAGAGTTAGAGAGAGAGAGAAAAAAAAACCCAGGTGGTGGTTTGGCGAAGCTCGTCGGAGAAGATGGTGTGTGGTGGCAGTGGTGTTGCCGCTGATGTTGGAAATGAGAGACTAGGGAGAGGTGAGGGAGAAATGAAGGAGAAAAGAGAGAGCGTCCAAGATAGTTGGGAGAGAAGGCAATACAGAAGAGAGGGAAGGGTGAGTTTGGTGTAATTATGGGTCCCATGACCAGAAAAGTAATAAAATATTAAAATATCCAACCAGAAAACATTAAAATAATCAAATACCCAAAATTCAAATTTCATAAAACACCCCCAAATTCCGTAGTTCCATAAATTTTCGTTGCAACTCCGATTTCGATTCCGCTTGCGCCAACGCATTCATACCATCAAGAACTTTGAGAATACGATAAAATAATAGTTCTTACGTGTCGCGAAATGATGGTCAACAAAAGTCAACAATCTCGCCTCTAGGGGCATTTTCACCAATTCACTCCTTTAAAATGAACAAAATCGTAAAATTAGAGACGGATTGTTACATTAACCTACTAACTCTGTGTAGACTAAAATTACAAATTAAATGATGTGTCACAAATAAGGAACAAAAACGTTAACCAACACTTACGTAATAATCCAATCATCAACTTTCATGTCATTTAGCTTACAAGACTCTGTCTACAAATTTAGTCTCCCTAGCATTACCCTTTTAATTTTATATCGATTATTTTTATCATTTAGCATGCTTTTTTATTTCAATTTTATTTTTGGGTGAAGTGTCAATTTAGTCTCTAAACTATCACTTCAATGAAAATTATCCCAGAATTATTTTTTGGGTAAAGTAAGTCCCTAAATTCATTAAAATTACTAATTTCATCCCTACTATTATATTCAAAGATGTTTTATCCAATTTTTCATCAACTTAAGTAACTTGACACACTTTAGAGTGTAATACCGTCTTTTTCTCGCCTATAAGCCATTAACGTTTCATATGGGTTGCGAATCTAAAGTCTAATTTACCCTTCAAAGTTAACGCCATACACTATTTTTTTTTTTATGAAAAATTATCAATCTACCCTCCAATGTGTATTACATGCAAGTAACATGATTTAAATTGATGGAAAATTGAATATAGTAGCTTTGAATCTAATATTAGGAATGTAATTGGCGTATTTTTATAATTGGATGACTAATTTTCACTCAGATGATAATTCAGAGACTAAATTGACAATTCGCCCTTTATTTTTTATTGCATGATACTCACAAATGTTATAAAAATGCTATTGAGGTAGTTTTGAAGAAGAAAACACTATTTGACAGCTTTTTCAATAAAAACGCTATAAATCAATGCTATTAAAGAGGGTGGTTGTGTAGTATAACGTTTAAGAAGACCAATAACATAAATTCAAAGAGACCAATAACATAAATGAATGCTATTAAAGAGGGTTTTTGTGTACTGTAAGTATTGATAGATTACCACAGGTTTAGCTAGCATATCCTAAGTTGCCATTTTTGACAAACGCTGGTTATAGGTTTTTAGTTTGGGAGCATTTTTTGTTCACCACCATAACTATTGTGTATGCTAATCATAATTATCTGACACGTGTCATTTTACTTAACTCTAGTTAACTTTTACATTAAATGTTACTTTTTCAATTTTGCAAAAAATTAACCAAAGTTAAGTGAAAAGATAAGTGACAAATGACTAAGTGGTAAACACACACCCATAGTTTATGTTGGTGAGAAAAAATGCTACCTTCTAGTTTTGTTTAATATTAAAAGACTATTGCCACTTAGTATTACGGTCTAGTGGTATTCGTCTTCACTTGTAAGTGAGAGGTCTTAAGTTTAATTCTCGCCAAAGACAAAGTTAAACCAAATTATTATGGTAAGCTCATTATAAAGCTTAGCCCACTCCCCACCTTTGTGTAGACTATCGTTTGTTCGGAAAAAAAAAACAAAAAAACAAAAAATGGCTTGTTTTTTAGTCAATGATATTCATATACTTCCAAATCCTATAAATTGGTGGCAATGCTTTCCCACTTCTTCCACCATCTCTATTAATTGCCAACAATCCAACAATGGCTTCCTTCCTATTTCATTGCTTTCTCTTTTCTTCATTACTCTTCTTTGCCATTAGTACCATCTCACTTGTCAAACCCCTATCTTTTAGACCGAAAACCCCTTGTTCTTCCAATAGCAAAAGACTCATCTATTATCTAATACCTCACCACCTTCAGCCAAAGAACCCTTCTTGTCTCCATAAAACTCACTGTCGATCTTAGTGGTTAGTACCTTTGGGTAGACTGTAAAAAAAACTACATCTCCTCCACCTATAAGTCGGCTCGTTGCAACTCCACCCAATGCTCACTCTCCAACTCCAAGGCTTCTGCTATATGATATTCACCTAAGCATGCAGGCTGCAACAACATATGTCATCTCTCCCCCGAGCAACACCTTCACCTGCACCTCCACGAGCAGTGAACTTGGTGAAGACATTATGTCCCTCTAATCCACTGATGGTTCCAATCCAGGTAGGCTGGTCTTTATTGCTAACCTACTTTTCACTTGTGGTGCCACATTTCTGTTGGAAGACCTAGCAAGTGACGTCAAGGGTATGGTTGGCCTTAGCAAGGATAAAATAGGGCTAGTAGCTGGATTCTAGGTGCATTGCAGATGAAGAAAGGAAGAAGAAGTTGAAGGTCGAAATGCCTAAGTGTTAGAGTAGTTGGTATTCAAATAATGCAATGAATTGACAAAGATTAAAACATCTCAATGGTGTGTATCTTGCCACGTGTCTAGTTTGTTAGAAGTTAAGTGAAAACATGTGAGGTGCATGTGATCACAGTCACGATGCAAGTGTGTGTGTGTGTAGAAACGGCTATAAACCTCTCATTGTATGCCGACTTTTATGGATCAAATCCAACGTAGATTCAAGGAGCAACGAACTTCATTTCCCCCGAAAGTTAGTCTCTGTTATTTCTTCTTCAAATCCATTTTCAATTACTTGTTGAATTGATTAAAAATTGATAGAGAAATTTAGCTCAAAAGTAGCTCAAACACTAACATGGCCTCAGAGTCAGGTTTGATATGAATCTGTGAGTGATCTGTGAATGTCGTCTGGGTTTTCAACGAAGAACTCAAAAGCATAAAAATGGTTGGATCTATCACCGCTCTTCGTGCACCAGTATTCACTAGATTCAATTACGAATTTTGGTGTATCAGAATGAAAACAATTTTCAAGTCTCATAATCTGTGGAGCTTTGTTAAAGATGACTTCACATTATCGAATGAAGGGAAGGAGACGGATGAGAAGGAAGTTCTCACCAATCAGGATCTCATCTATAGAAATGAAAATGCATTGGGATTGATCCAATGAGCTGTGAGTGATGATATCTTTCCTAGAATCGCAAACCAAGAGACTGCAAATGATGCTTAGGATGTTCTTCAGCAAGAATTCAAGGGTGGTACTCAAGTCATGGTTGTGAAATTACAAGGTATTCGCTATGCTTTTGAATATGCTGGGATGAGAAATAATGAATCTATCTCTGATTATCTAGCTAGATTATCTGGTCTTGTGAATAAGATGAAGATGTTTAGTGAAACCTTGCCAAACAAGAAAATGGTTGAGAAAATGCTAATTAGTCTAACTCCTGCATATGATAATATTGTTTCTGTCATTGAGGCGACTAAGAAATTAGATGGGATTGATCCAAATAAAGTTGTTGCAATTTTGAAATGATTTGAGCAGAGATTGAAAAGACATATTGAAGATGAAGAAATGAGTGATAAAGCATTTAGCAATCTTAGTATCCAAAACAAAAGTGGATCACAGACCACTGGATACAAGGGGAAGAAACCTTTCATATTTAGAGATAAGAAGAGTGATTTAAGGCTAATGATATGCCTCAATATGCTGCCAAACTGTGGTTTAACAAGGAGAACACAAAAGAGAAATGTAAAATTTGTGGGAATATGCACTATGGTGAATGCAGATTTAAGGAAAAGCCTAAGTGTCACAAATGTGGCAGATTTAATCATTTTGCTAGAGATTGCAAAAGCAAACCAGTTCAACATGTTTAAGTGGCACAACAAATGGAAGAGGAAACCTTTATGTTCTTTGCTTATAATTCTGCTGCAATAGTCAAAAGTGAGCATGTTTGGTATATTGACAGTGGATGCACCAATCACATGACTTCACATGAGTCTATGTTGATTAATTTGGACAAAAGTATCTCAACAAGAATCCAAATGAGGAATGGACAGATTGTTCAAGCTAGTGGAAAAGGAACCTTGATGATTGAAACCAAGAAAGGTACCAAACACATCAAAGAAGTAATGCTTGTGCTAGGATTGGATGAAAATCTCCTAAGTGTAGGGCAAATGATGCAGCATGGCTATTTCTTATTAATTGGAGATGATCAGGTTGCAATCTTTGAAGATAGGAGCTCGGATAGTCATGTTGTTATAGTACAAATGACTGGTAATAGGTGTTTCCTACTACTCATGGAGGATATGAATGGTTCTGCACTAAAAGCTAGCATTGAGGGTGATGTTTGGGAATGGCACAAAAGGCTGGGGCATTTGAATTTTAACAGCTTGCAACTATTGTCTGATAAGCAAGTAAGCCTCTGGAAGTAATTCACCATGATGTGTATGGACCAATGCAGGTCACAACATTTGGATGAAACATATACTTCTTAACTTTCATTGATGATGCAACCAGAATGTGTTGGGTTTATCCTCAGAATCACAAATCAGAAGTGTTCGAAGTGTTCAAAGTGTTCAAGAAATTCAAAGCCATGGTTGAATTGCAGAGTGGCTACAAAATTCTAAAGTTAAGAAGTGACAAAGATGGAGAGTACAAATCTTATGAATTTAATCAATTCTGTGAAGATTTGGGACTTGAGAAACAGTTGACAATGGCTTATTCCCCACAGCAAAATGGTGTTGCTGAGAGGAATAACAAAACCATTGTTGAAATGGCTAAAAGTATGCTTCATGACAAGCATTTACCCTATGAGTTCTGGGGAGAAGTTGTTAACACAACTATGTACTTCCTCAATAGGTGTCCAACCAAGGATGTGGAACACAAAACTCCATTTGAAGCTTTCAGTGGCAGAAAACCAGGTATCCAACATTTAAAAGTGTTTGGGTGTATCTGTTATGGTCACATACCTAGACAATTAAGACATAAACTTGATGAATCTTCTATGAAGGAATATTTGTTGGATATGGGAAAATAGAGAAATGATACAGGATCTACAATTTAAGTATCAAGAAGATCTTTCTGTTAAGGGGTGTTGTATTTGATGAGAATGGTACTTGGAATTGGAATGCAGAAAATTGTGATAAGCTATCATTTCCTGTTAATCTCAATCTACCTGAGATTGAACATGACATTCAACTAGAATGGAGCAAGTGTGTAACGCATGAATTCACTGTTTGTCAAACTGAGAGTGGTGAGTCAAGTACAACTAAAGCCACACCAGTTAAAGAGAGATCACTGAGTGAAATTAATGCTAAATGCAATGTAAGCATGATTAAACCAGAGAATTTCATTGATGCTGCCACTGATGTAAGCAATGGATGCTAAAAGATGATAAATAAATTTAAAAAATTAAAAAAATTAAAAAAAATTAAAAAAAAGACATGGGAATTGGTTGATAGACCATCAGGCAAACCTATTGTTGGAGTGAAGTGGATATACAAGACCAAATTGAATCTTGATGGGACAATTCAGAAGCTGTCACGCCCCGGACCTGGGGTCGGTAGGAAAAATCTTGAACCCAAATCCAGCGCGCGAACTAAAAATAAAATTAAATAAAATGAAAGTGAAACTGGGTGGATAAATATGAAATGCGTCTTATAACTAGAAATCAATAATTCTTTACAAGACTAAAATAAATAAATACAAAATTCTATCATCATGCTTAATCTGATCTCATCTCATCTACCCTTTTAGACTGTTTAGTTCTTAAACCTGCATAACAATAGAGGGGTGAGCTTCAACAGCTCAGTAGGGACATAACCTTATCACAGTAATTGACAATATTAAATTAAGTGTCATGAAATCATATAGCCAAATATCAAATAATTATTGATATTAATGCATGAATGCAATGCAACCTCTTCAACTACCCCCGTTAATATAATAAAACACGCAGACCTGCACGTCCCATACAATGCATTTTACCCCTGTAAAGGTGGTTCGAATGTTCTATTATAGAAACTAACCCCCTATGATATCCCAAGTTCATAAACCCCTTTTGCTAGTCATCTTATCTAATTCATTGATCTCCAGCCCAAATCACCCACATCGACAATTCCCATTGATCCTATTATAATGTGCACACTGGGCTCGCCTGAAACTGGTTTCACAATGAATAGATTCAACTATACAAAAAATCCTTTCCAACTATCTTCATTTCCATCTTTCCAACATGAATGATGCACAAATAATGTTATTTTTCTTTCACATGTATCACAATATATTCTCAACAAATAGCATTCCAGCAATAATTCCATAACCAAGAACAAGTAAACACTTAACTGAAGCAATTAGCCAATTATTATCAAATCACATTAATCAACCAAAAAGATCAAGAATATTATCACTTCACGAAATTTAATAAAATCAATTTTCTATAAAGGTTTGCCTTATTTCCCCTACCTGGATTCCAAAGCTAAAACGAAGATCCATATCACTACCGCAATAACTAGACTCCACGTACTTAAGTAAGCTCCTCGATTGCCATCTATTTCTCCACTCTCTTTTCTTTTCTAATCTCTCTCTATATATAAGTATATATAATGTCTACATGAGCTCTTATTGCATGCACGACATAGTCCTTATATTTTCCATTTTATTCTGTATCTATCCCTGCCTACATTGCATGCTGTTGATTAACACCACAAGCTATCTCTCAGTTTGCTGCTGTTTAATCATTTCCCTTATGTAAAAAACATTCTAGCATATAATCCGATCTCTATCAAATACCCAGGGTAACTTTCTCCCTCTAGTTTCAGTTCTGAAGCTCTATATATAACTAAACCTTTTGCCTGCTCCATGCAAATTCTAAAAGTTCCCCCCCTATTTATAGTAAAGGAAGTCGGCTAAGAGAATCCTCTGATTGGTTCAAATGGGCTGTCCATGATAGCTTTGGCTCCAATTGGATAACCAAAGTCCTTGTATCAACAACTCATGCTAAAATTTCATGAGTCATACACACCTGTCCATTGTATGTAATTTCAATGCCACCTCCAGCTTTAATCTCATGTATCTCCAAAGCTATAATAAGCTTACTCGTATATCTACAAAGCTATATGAAAACATTGTCCTCCAGCTCAAGTTTGTAGACTTTCACGTTTACCAATACGACTAACTACAAACACCAAAGTAAGTGCTCAGCAAACAAAAGCTAGAAAAATAAGTTGTATATATGTAATAAAATAAATAATAAACATGCAGTTCAACCGAGACTTCCACGTGTACCAATACGGCTAACTACAAACACCAAACCAAGTGCTCGGTAAACAAAAGCTAGAAAAATAAGTTGTATATATGTAATAAAATAAATATATAAACATGTAGTTCAACCGACAAAAGTATATACATATATATATACACACACGTTACCTTCAAATAATCGTATAAATATATTTACTGAAAGTACGGGTTCTTACAGAAGCACAAGGCAAGACTTGTTGTCAAGGGTTATACATAGAAGCCTAGTATTGATTTCAATTAAACATTTGCTCCTGTTGCAAGATTGGATACCATAAGGACTCTCATAACCTTAGCATATCAAAAGAAGTGGAATCTATTTAAACTTGATTTGAAATCAGCTTTTCTTAATGAAGTGTTGCAAGAGGAGGTTTACATTGATCAACCTGAGGGATTTGTTGTGCAGGGTGCAAATGACAAAGTCTATAAATTGAAGAAGGCTTTATATGGGATAAAGCATGCCCCAAGGGCATGGTATGAAGTAATTGATACTCATTTGCACAATTGTGGATTCACCAGAAGTCCAAATGAAGCAACCTTGTATATGAACTCAAGGGGAGAAAGTGAATGCATCATTGTATCTATCTATGTAGATGACATTATCTACACAGGTATAGCACTGAGTTGCTAGAAGAGTTCAAGGTTGACATGATGAACATATATGAAATGACATCTTTGAGACTGTTATATCACTTCCTTGGCATGGGAATTCTTCAATCTGAATATGGGATCTTCATTAATCAAAGAAAATATGCAGTCACCTTGCTGCAGAAATTTGGATTGAAGGACTGCAAACTTGTTAGCACTCCACTGGTGGTGAGTGACAAACTTAAGAAAGATTATGAATGTTAGAAAACAGATGAGAATGTATATAGGTAATTGGTTGGGAGCCTGCTGTACTTAATTGCAACAAGACCATACATTATGTTTGCAGCTAGCCTACTTGCTAGATTCATGCATAGACCTTCAAATAAGCATTTGGGAGCAGCAAAGAGGGTTCTCAGATACATACAAGGCACATTGGACTATGGTATTGAGTATGAGAAAGGCAAAGAATCAATTCTCATGGGCTATTGTGACAGTGATTAGAGTGAGGATGAAACTGATATAAGAAGCACATCTAGATATGCTTTTTCATTTGGAAGTGGGATTTTCTTTTGGGCCTCGGTTAAACAACATAATGTAGCTATGTCAACGTCTAAAGCTGAGTACATGAGTGCAACTGAAGCACCCACGCAAGATGTGGTTTGTGCTTTAAGATTTTAGAGAATAATAAACTGAAGCTACTCATCTTTACTATGACAATACATCTGCCATTGCTATGACAAGAAATCCAGTGTTTCATCAAAGAACAAAGCACATTGGAAGAAGGTATCATTACATTCGAGAAGCATTGCAGTCAAACATCATCACGCTAATCTATTACAAATTAGAAGATCAACTTGCTAATATTTTCACCAAGGCACTTCCCAAATATCGATTCTGCACACTCAAAGAGAAGCTTGGAGTTAAACCTACTACCAGCTTAGAAGGAAGTGTTAGTGGATAAGCATGGCAGCTGGATTCCAGGTGCACTGTTGTTAGATCCCACATCGTTCAGGGGAGTGGATCATCTAAGCCTTATATGTACATTCCCACCTCCATTTAGCACGAGGTTTTTTGGGAGCTTACTGGCTTTGGGTTCCATCGGAACTCCAAAATTAAGCGAATAAGAGCGAGCAATCCCAGGATGTGTGGACTAGGAAGTTCTCGTCTGAGTTCCCAGAAATAAAACCATAAGGACGTGGTCGGGGCCCAAAGCGGACAATATTATGCTAATTGTAGTGGGGCCCGGGGCGGAATGTGACAATTGTAGTTGAAGAAAGAAAGAAGAAGTTGAAGGTCGAAATGCCTACGTGTTAGAGTAGTTGGTATTCAAATAATGTAATGAATGGACAAGATTAAAACATCTCAATGGTGTATATCTTACCACGTGTTTAGTTTGTTAGAAGTTAAGTGAAAACATGTGAGGTGCACATGATCACAGTCACGGTGCAAGTGTGTGTGTAAGGGTAGCAACGGCTATAAACCCCTCATTGTATGCCGACTTTTGTGGATCGAATGCAGCATAGATTCAAGGAGCAACGAACTCCATTTCTCCCGAAAGTTCATCTGTGTTATTTTTTCTTCAAATCCATTTTCAATTACTTGTTGAATTGATTACAAATTGATAAGAGAAATTTAGCTCAAAGTAGCTCAAACACTAGCATCCTTCACAATTCGCTTCCGCCGAAAATTCGCAATTTGTTTGAGCTCTTCGTCGAGTTCTTCCGGCGTTGTAATCTTAGGGGACGGGCCTTATTCTCTCATTCCTAATATTGAGGTGTCCAAGTCACTTTCACTCCATTGATCATCAACCCTGTCAGCACAACCCTTTCTTATTTCGTAGGCGAGCCTTCGGTGGAGTACTTCATCAATGTGAAGTCGATTAAAATCAACCAAAAGGTTGTTTCTTTGAATACTTTATTGCTGGCCATTGACAATGAAGGGTATGGCGGCACGAAGATTAACACGGCGAATCCTTACAAGGTTTTGGAGACCTCAATCTACAACGCCGTGGTGAATACATTTGTGAAAGAAATTGCTAACATCCCAAGAGTGAAACCAGTAGCGCCTTTCGGAGCATGCTTCAGTTCGAAGAACATTGGTGTTACGAGGGTTGGGCCTGCAGTGCCTCAAATCGATCTCGTGTTGTAGAGCGAGAGTGTATTGGACAATGTTCGGAGCAAATTCAATGGTGTATGTGAGCAAAATGTCTTATGTTTAGGGTTTGTGGATGGAGGTGAGAGGCCACAAGGACTTCTATTGTGATTGGAGGGCACCAGTTGGAGGACAATCTTCTGCAGTTTGATCTGGCTACTTCTACGCTTGGGTTCAGCTCCTCAGTTTTGTTCAGACGTACAACTTGTGCGAACTTCAACTTCACTTCTAATGCTTAAGAGTTAGAGGACATTATTTGGTTGATGATTCAATAATTATTATTTGGAATTAATTTTTGTTTTTACATGGTGGATAACAATGGTTGCTTTGATTGTTAATGGCTTTGATGTAAACTTTCACTGATGACATTTTATGAGGAAACTTCAAGAGTTTGTCAGTGTGACCTCAAATTTTGTATGAGATTTTTCAAATATTTGCATGCTTCTGCAATTGCAATTATCTTGAAGAAAAGTTTATCTCATAGCCAAACAATGCTACACTTACTAACTTTTTATCCCAACTTATTTGCCAAACTAATGTGGCACATCATATTGAGTCCTACTCAATCCATACAATTGGTCACCCCCAACCCAAAAAATAGAAAAAGAAAAAAAGTTATTAAAAATGATCCGAAGTCAAATTTTAATCATTGAACAAAATAAAATTAAACAACGACAACATACTAATCAAATTTTGACAAAACGACAATTAAAAATTGATGACATTAAAAAGCTAAACCATTTCAATAACTAAGATTTGAAAAATAATCGATCAATTTTTAGAAGAGTAAACTTGATACAAATCTAATTTTCTAATCTTTAGTTCACTTTGTTGGATTGGGTGAAATCAACTTATTTTAATTAGTTTTTTTTTTATTAAATTATGATCAATGTCATAACTTATTTTTAGCATTATTTTTACTTGATAATCCATTACTATTCCTATCCTTTGGGTTCGTATTTCAATTTATGAACTGTGCTAATTAATTGATGTTGCAAATATTATATTTGTATAAAAATATAGTAGTATGGATTTGTAAGAGGGAGAGTGTGAAGATGGGAATGACTTTCCAGAAATAGACAACTTGGAATACAAACAGATCATCCGGGAAAAATGAATATTAAATGAAGGATGAAAAACTAACTTTTATATGGGAGGGCGAAGAGAAACAGAGTGATCAAATGCGCGCGACGAACAGCGCACTCCTTCTCGGACCCCAATTTTCCTACACTCGCAGTCGCAGCTTCTTCAGTGAGTCTTTTCTTCGATTTCCCTGTTTAATTCTCTCGAATTCTTCAATCTTTGTCAATTATTTCTTTTTATTTTTTTAATTCCCGCACACCACACCTGATCTAGATGTTTGTTCGTCCAATTTAATCTGAATTTTGTTCTTCTAGGGTTGTTGAACAAGTCAATGATCGGGGAAAGTTGCTCCCTTGAAAGCTAAATTCATAGTATTATTTATTTATTTTAATAGTAGAAGCAGCAATTCGTATGGGTCAAATTGTTTATGGTGATTTGATTTGCTCCTATGGTTTGTTTAATTGATCATCGGTTCTTCACATCCGGGTTTACAGTCCAATGTTGAATCATCTCAAGAAAATGCGAGCTTTTTGTTTTACTTCTTTTGGCACTTGATTTGCTTTGTTGTCAAGATGGTATGTCAGAAATTAGTCAAAGTTCGTGTTTTGAGCCAGATTTAGATTCTGTGTTATGTCATTGGGATCAGTTCTGGTTCGAATATCGTATGTTATATACCAACTTTTATTTTATCTGTTCTGTCAGTGAGTTAGTTATTGCTCCCCGGGTTTGTTTCCATTTGAGCATGATGCAATATAAAGTTTAAACTGGGGAATCTATAGTATGTTTGAAATTACATTTGCTCGGCTTATCATTCGGTTGTGTTCCTTGCAGGGGAGTTAGTGTACAAGAGTGAAAAGTTTTCTTGTGATTAGCAATGGATCCGATAGATGAATCCCTCAAGAAACAAATTGCAACATTGTTGAGAGTTTTACATGTGACAAGATGCTCTAAAGAGGACAACGTTCCATGCCAAATTGAAGAGGTAACTAGATTTTAGTTTTACGATCAGTTTTTGGTCATTCACTTTGCATTGTTTCTACCGCCCTGCTTTCTGCAGCTAGGGTCACTTGTTTCTTATTGTTTTAATTTTGCAGGGTCTCTTCTTGGGTTCTATTGGGGCTGCAAATAACAAGGACGAACTGAAAAACTTAAACATCACACACATTTTGACTGTGGCTAATTCTTTGGCACCTGCATATCCAAATGATTTTGTGTATAAGGTTATAAATGGTATGAATGTTGTTCCTCTGATATGGTGCAATTCTGTTGCTCATGTCATTTTGGTTTTTAAACTACCCTCCACATTTTGGGGATGATTTTACTTTAATTTATTGTCTCAGAGTTGATTGTTTCTTACACAGTCTTCTACTTGCATCTAACCATTTGCTTTTTTTATCTGAGATGATTGTTTAGTCGATCATAAGTGGTTTTCAAATGATTTTAGCATATATTATGTGAAATGCATAAGTAAATATGTACATCGTTGGTGGTCTTCTTTCTTCTAGAATAGCATTCCACTGCAGTATGCAATCATGATTCTGTACCCCAAGACCCCACCTTGTCAAGTATTTAATGCCCTGGTTCTACAAGTGTTTAATTCATAATCATGATCATATTTGCTGTTTCAAGCCGAGGTGTGAGATAGTAGAACTGAATTCGTATTTATCTTTTGGTGCTGTTTCAAAATTGTGGTAGTTGCGGACAGAGTCTGCACAGATCTAAAACAGCACTTTGATGAGTGCATCGATTATATTGACGAAGCTACAAGATCTGGTGGTGGTGTGTTGGTTCATTGCCTTGTGGGAAGATCCAGAAGGTGATTTTATCTTCCAGTATAGGTTCTTCGCTGTCTTAATTTAAGTCATCGGTTAAGTGAATCCTTCAAATAAGGTTCTGTTGATCTCTTTGATAAGGAAATAATGTTTTAGCAAAAATTTTCTACGATTTTGCATCTCTGTTATTAATATTAGAAAAGAAAAAGAAAAAAAAATTGGGCTTTCAATTGCTGGTTTTAACTAGTTAAAAGGTCAAGAGTTATGTAATTTTGCCTAGTTTTTTTTTTCATTCTAGATCAGATCCAAGCTCTGTCCAATGTGCATCAATTCTAATAAGCCAAACCCAAACCATCTAATTTAGGAGATTTGTACTGCATAGAAGAAAATATACTTCTGAAGGAAACACTTTGCGTACTAATATTATTTGAATTTGGACTTTATTAATTGTTTTCCTTGCAGTGTGACTATTATTGTTGCATATCTGATGAAAAAGCATGGTATGAGCGTATCTCAAGCTCTTGAACATGTGAAGAGCAGACGACCTCAGGCATCTCCTAATGCTGGTTTCATTTCACAACTGGAGAGCTTTGAAAGGTCTCTTTGTGGTGAGTCATTATTTTGTTACTCATTTAATCCGACTAAGGTTCATGAATTACCGCCTTAAGTTGCTGAACCAGTGTAGCATAGGCTTCATTTTACTGAAAGATCTCCTCCTTGGCCAAACCATAACATAACATTTTCCTGCTGGCCTGAACTCCTGAATTGAGCATATAATTTATTCTAATTATAGTGGTGTTGGCATTACATTAAAGTCGTTGGTGATTTTTAGGGGGCTAATTCTCACTACACTTAAAGAACGTTTTGAAGAAAATGCGTCACAAAAGGGTAAGGATGACAATGCACATATTGAGTGTAGCACGCAGATGTTGCGGCAAGCTTTAAGCTAAAACTGATCTCATGTTAGTATATCTCTCACTGTGCCCCATTTCCATCCAAATCCGTCAAAAATTTGTTAAACCTTCTGATCTGCCACAAATGGGACCCACTTGAGGATCCTTTGCATGACTTTTCCCATAAAAGACTATACAAGGCTTTTAATCTTAGTCCCTCGAAAGAAATATAAGGGCCGAAATAGTGCCACAGCTTTAATAATTTTTTTCCTTTCATTTTCCTTCGTCTTTGGCAGTGGAAGTCTCTTCCATTTTCCAGTCCTCTCCTTTCCACTCTTCCATGGCAGTCCATCGGGATCCTATACCCTCCCTCGTCAACACAGGTTCTTTCCCCTTGCCTTCCATCGTCCCACCCTGCGGATTTTGTGAAGAGACAAAGCCACTACCCACACCAAGCAAATATTTAAAAACTAAAGCATACAATTTTGATTCGAACTCCGAAGGCATTTGTATTTAGGTTCTGCATTTCTTTTCCTAGAAGTATGGAGTATGATTAACGGGGATTTATATTGAAATATTGATAGAGAAGAATATAATTAATTAGATAATTTATGGTTTTTTAAAACTGCATACCTTTTGCTCTTGATAATCAAATGGTGGAAGGCCCATTTGGTTGATTAGGAAGAAAAACAAAGGCAATTAGAGAGGGTTCATGTCGAATTTGTCATTCTCCCCCTTTTCTAGTCTTCTGTGTGTTTCTGCGATTCTGGGGTTGGAACACCAACAGTTCCAACCCCA
>JADOBS010303722.1:0-23010 GCA_015708375.1 Cydonia oblonga | reverse complement strand
GCTTACCATTTTGTCGCTTTAGAAACAAAGTATGATCTGAATGACTCTGGATATACCCAAACTTCTTCATTGAACTTGTAAACCTCCCAAACCACGCTCTAGGAGATTGTTTCAAACCATACAAAGCATTTCGTAACCTGTATACAACACCTTTTCCAGGAGATGTTCTGATACCATGTGGGAGATCCATATAAACTTCCTCCTTAAGATCACCATGAAGGAAAGCATTCTTAACATCAAATTGCAATAGAGGCCAATCCTGGTTTGTTGCTAAGGGCAGAAGAACACGGACAATATTAAGTTTGGCAACAGGAGCAAAAGTCTCCTGATAGTCCACCCCATAGGTTTGAGTATAACCCTTACCAACTAATCTGGCTTTATACCAGTCAATAGAACCATATTCTTTGTACTTAATAGTGAACACCCATCTAAGTCCAACAGCTTGCTTCCTGTTTGGTAAAGGAACCAAATCCCAAGTAGAATTCTTTTCCAAAGCTTCCATCTCAACTTGCGTGGCATTAACCCACTTAGGGTCAGACAAAGCATCTTGCAATTTTGTTGGAATTGAGACACTAGATAGCCGACATATGTAAGATGCATATGGTTTGGAAAAACGATGAGTAGAAACATAATTATTGATAGGATATTTGGCTTTAGCATGCATATCAGGCTCATATTGTACTTTAGGTTTTCCACGATTAGCTCGTGGATGCAACTGATAAGTAGAAGAATCGTCAGAATTTACCTCATGTATGCCACCATCTTTCACCAAACTGTTAGAAGAATCATCACTGGATGAACCATCATCAGGCAACTCGTTAGACATACTAGCAGCAGGTAACCGGTCATCAGAAGGTAATTCGTTAGACATACTAACATGCAACTCGCTGGGCACATCTGATCTCTTGTCAGTATTCGGGGAATGATAGGTGACCGAGCACTATTTATAGTCGACTGATCAATATCACGTAACATAATAGGTTCTGTTCCCAACTCTACCTGTAACACATCATCCATACCATCTCTTCGAATCTGCACTTCACTCCCCATCTCTCCTTGAAGTGGAAAGTCGGAAGAGGGCTTCACAAAATACGAAACTTCCTCATGGAAGGTGACATCCATGGTAATATAAGTTTTCTGAGTCGGAGGATGATAACACTTATAGCCTTTCTGAGTGTTAACATACCCAATAAAGGCACGTCGGAGAGCACATGCATCAAGTTTACTCCTCTGATGAGAGTAGACATGCACATACGCAATACACCTAAACACTTTCAGAGGAAGCTTTGATGCATAAACAATAGAAACATGTTTTTGTAGCACATCAAGCGGTGTCTGAAAATCAAGAGCCCTACTTGGAACACGATTAATCAAATACACAGCAGCCAAAACAGCATGACCCACAAATGATTAGGAACACATTTATCTAACATCAATGAGTGAGCAACCTCCATTATTTGATGATTCTTCCGTTCGGACACACCATTTTGTTAGGGTGTAAACAGAGTAGTCGTCTGGTGAATAATATCATGATCAAGAAAAAAACATGCCAAAGTCTGATTCACATATTCTCTTTCGTTATCAGACCTGAAAACCTTAGCTTTGGTCTGAAACTGAGTAGACACCATTGTACAAAATTCTTAAAGAAGCAACGGAACATCACTCTTATTTTTCATCAAGAACATCCAAGTTCATCGAGTACAATCATCAATAAAAGTAACAAACCAATGAAATCCATTAGAAGTAACTTTTGCCGGACCCTACACATCAGAATGTATCAAATCAAATGGCAAAGTAGCTTTAGAATCACTTACGAGAAATGAAGCACGATGACTCTTAGCCATGACACATGTTTCACACATAAACTCTGAATCACTACAAGTGCGAAACAAAGAAGGAAATAGATGCTTCATATAACTGAATGATGGATGTTCCAATCGTCGATGCCACAACCAAATTTGATGTCTGTTATCCACTTTAGCACTTAAAACTTGATGATTATTTGAACCGGAAACAACAGTATCCTTTCCTCCATAGTCAAGATGTACAAACCCTCTATTCTTTTACCACGACCAATTATCTTCAGAGTTTGAATGTCTTGAAAATAACAATACGTAGGGTAGAAGTGATCAGAACAATATAAGGTATCAAGAAGTTTTCCTATCGACAAAAGATTGCACTTAACATCAGGAACAAGTAAAGCACGGACCAATGATAAGGTCGGAGTAAGAGAGATAGTGCCTTCACCCTTCACATAGGAAGGTGCTCCATTTGCACTAGTAATATACGGATCGCGAACATAGTCACATAACTCATCAAACACTCTAGG
The DNA here is from genome assembly GCA_015708375.1 of Cydonia oblonga. NCBI lineage: Eukaryota > Viridiplantae > Streptophyta > Magnoliopsida > Rosales > Rosaceae > Cydonia > Cydonia oblonga. The sequence continues at coordinate 20,681 of JADOBS010303722.1, read as the reverse complement.
ATCACTAGTCACATGATCAGTGGCCCCAGTATCAATTATCCATTTATTTGTTCCACCAAGATGCATAATAACACTATGATTATATTGAGCCATTGAACTAAATCACAAACAATAAAGGCACAAAAGATACGTAGCGGAATGAAAACAATTTACCAAAACACTATAGTAAATCACTGTTCATGGCACTGCAGAGGATCATTGTTCACAAAGCAGACCACTATTCACACACTATAGCAAAGCGTTGTACTGTAGCGCGACACTATTCTTTTTTTTATTTTTTTTTCAACGAAGGAAATCACGACAAAGGTGGGCACAAGATTAAAAAGCACATAGGTCACCAAGAGCGAACTGCTCTCATGCCATATTAAACTAAACATGGTAAATACCAAAAATATATATGCAATATTTTGGAATTTCTTATATATTCATTAAACCTCAAAGTGGAGTATATATAGGAGTTACAATTGGTATTACATATATACTTCACCAATGTGGGACAATAAACTACTATTTACACTTTAACTAATATATAACTCGCAACAAACAACATGATGAATTATACTTAGGTAACATTTTGTATGTTCTGTGCAATCAAATATACTCATTTGGTATACTCATTTAAAACAGTGAGGGAGAAGAAATTTCAGAAGTTGACCCAAAAGAGTTTGATGAAACCCCTATAAAGTCATTGAAAAAAAAAAAAAATTACCTCCGGCTGCTACAAAAACAGATACCATCGCTTCAAAAGGACTAAGTATGTTTTCATTTTGCTCAATCTTTTTCTTTGGACCTGCTTCAATGTGACTCTAATCACTGTCTAAATGCTTTCCATTCTTTTTCTCTCTGTGCAACTTGGTTTATCAATGTCAACACTCATGAAACTACTGCAACAACACTTTTCCTGCTTTGTTGAAGAATATTTGGCATCTTTTGTTACTATATGTTGAACAACATCTAACATGTATAGTAGTTTGTAAATACCTCTTTTTGCTCAAAACTAAACAATATTTTATGTACCGCCATATACTAGCATTTGTTAATTATTTGTGTACAGAAGCTAGTTTAGTTTTTAGGACACATAGGGATGTTAAAGTAGAATATATAGCTGTAATATTTTTTTTATCTCCATATGAAAATATCTGCTGATTTTTTGTATGTAAATATGATCATCCTGGTCCAAACACAGTTCTAACTATTGTAATCCAATTGAAAACTTTCATGTTTGTCCCTAATTTCACAAAATTGAACATTTTCTCTTCAAAGCTTTTCCAATTTATCTATTATCAGTATTGTTGCTGTTTTGCAAAACCATTTTTCAAGTCTTTGATACACGATTTCATCTTGTCTTGAAACCTGCAATAACGCGCAGATACTTATAGCTAGTACAGTCTAGACTCTAGCGTATTTGGTTTACATTAAAAATAGTAGGCAAATTGATAATTACGTACATAATTTACCAACTTGCTATTAATGTACTTACTATTATAGGTAAATTACCAACAACATATGAGAATATTATTGGTACGTACTTCCTATTAATGTACATGTGTGCTACAATGTCCCTATATTTGTTTTATACTCATTTTATATGGTGGTTGACCCTATTTAAGGACTCCATTGGAGATACTCTTGGGTAGTGGCACAGTCACGACTGAGGAGGGATTGTTTGGATGTGTAGAGAGAGTGTGGAATTGTTTTGATCACCATGTTCGTTAGTTCATTTTTTTTAATTATTTTAATTATTTTAATTTTGTGTGACTTTCTGCAAAAATGATTTATGAATGATAAATTGAAATACAAACGTTTTAGATACTTGAACAAAAGTTATGAAACGAATCCTACAAAATGTGTGTAAATAAAAATGGCATCCCTTGATCTGTAATCCATAATGGAGCGGTGTATGATGCTATTTAAAAAAAAAAAAAAATTCAAGGTTTTTTTATTTTATTTAAAACAAACGATATTACTTACACTAAGGGGAAGGGGGGGTAGGCTTAGCCTCATAATGGGCTAGCAATAATGTGGTTCAAACTCGCCTTTAGCCCTTTGACGAAAATTGAACATAAGACCTCTCACTTACAAGTGAAGAGGAATACCACTAGACCGTAGTTTTATACAAGTCTTAAACTTTTAGATCTAACAAATTTAATGGTTTAGATACAATCTAATTAGTCCAATTAATTTAATTTATTTAAATAATTTTTTTTGGCAACAAAATTCTTAAAACCTTGTAATTAAGATTTTTAGTTCTCTATCCTATCTTACTAATTCTTTTTCATTAATTCTATCTTTCCTATTAAACTCTTTCTTCTCCCTTCCTTTTCCTCGTTCATCCTCCCCATCTATCTTATCTTTTGTCAAATATGTTATCATGGCATCCAACACATCTAGACTTATTAAATCAAAGAAACGAAAGAAAAAAGAAATCAAAAATAGGAACACTATCGTACTTTTGATTATTTGTTGAAGATACTTGTACGATATATATATATATATATATACACGCACAAATTGATCACATTCCCCTCTACTACAGATATATAGGCCTTGCGTACAATAGTAGAACCCACCCATGTTAGAGTGCCAAGTTTACATGTTTTGCGTCTAAAGAGCTTCACCGTTCCAATGGTAGCATGTCCCCTCGACAATTGACTCGTTGAACCAATTAACCCTACATGGGCCTGGAGGATATATACTCCACTGGAACTTACTAGCACGGTCGATGTCTCTGTTGTCGTTATATGCGTCAAACCACTTAAATTGACCCGGCCATGTAAAACCGCAGAAGTATAAAGTTGCGCCCAAGAAATGAGGAATGAAATCGAATTCCCAGGAACTATTAAAGGGGATCACTTTCTCACCAAGATCATCGTCGTCGGATTTGCAGTGAAGGGTAAGCGTGAACAACGTTCCGTTGAGTTGCAAGAAATTTTTCACTTTTACATGTCTTCTTTTCCGATGAATACTTATACCTGCATCGCACAGGGTTATTGTAAGCAAAAACAGCGCTAGCACTAGATTTCTTGTGAACAAAGCCATGCTAGCTATTGCTTGTTGGTTTGAAGAATTTTATGTGGGTGTGAATTGAAACATCAAGGATGCATCGTATATATATACTCAACGTTGATAGTGCCTGATTTCCACGGTTATGGAATTAGTTTAAGGAAAATATGGAATGCTATTTGCTCTCAATTCTATCCACACAACGATCAACTCCCTCTACCCTGATTTCATCTACATCCGTCATGACTATCACTAGCTGTGTCAACTGTTTCATTTTTTTCTTATTATGTTGGTTCTTTCTATATTAATCACAGATAATTGTAGGTAAGGAAAACAACAATTATTTTTTGCAAATTAGTAAAACAAGTAAAAGGGAAACAGAAACATCTATTTTGCTAATCATTCCATGTATACATATATACTAGTCTATCTTTATCTTTATCTTTGAGTGATGTTATTCCCATCCCAATGTCTTATCTTCCCACCCACCTTTTATTTAATTTTTTAATTACAACTTTGTCAATTTGCAAAGAGACTGATAAGGACATTAATTATCTTCTTTTGGTTAATTTATTTTTAAAAAAAAAGAAGTTGGGTGTGGCAGATGATTTGTCTACCTCAAACCCTAACTCATATTTTCATCTCCTTCATTTAAAGAAAGCAAAAAAAAAAAAAAAAAATCAATGGACTTAGAAGATGACTTTTTCACTGGAGAGGCAGAATATGACGCTTTTATGGAAGAGGTAGAAGATTATGTTTCCATTTAAAAGGTAGAGAAATAATTTTGTGTGTGGGTCACTCGAATTTGCCCATTGTATATTGGAATTGTTGTTGTTGAATTCTTTTGAATTTGGATAACTCCTTGGTTTCCATTTGAATTTGCAGGCCTTGGTGGCTTTAAGTTCATATTTGATTTTGCCTACCATTACGATTAGTATGCATTATTAACACAAATTTTTGCTATAAAAACTTTTTCAAGCGAATTCCTATACTTCTATTCGCATTCGCACAAATTTGATTCTTTGGATGGCAGAGAGGCAGAGATTAGGAGAGAGTGTGGTGGTGGGTAGGGGAGAAAGATATTGATTATTGAGAGTGTGGTGGTGAATGGATTGCGAGTTGGGGGTGAGATTCACCGTGAATGTGATGTGGGTGAGATTATAAAGGTTATTTTAGGATGGGATAGATTAAAAAAAGTATAAAAATTTGAATATATATTAAAGGTTATTTTAGGGATTATAGGGGGTGAGAAAATAGCATTTTAATTTTTTAACTTTTTAAGGTGGGTGGGAAAATAAGACAATGGGGTAGGTCTAGTAGCTCTCTTTGATTACAAATTAGTGATACCACTTTTTGATTCTAAATTTCATGATGCATACCATTCTATCTATATCTTTTTCAATGCATCATGAAATTTTGAATCAAAAAGTGGTATTCGTCTTCATTTATAAGTAAGAAGTCTTAGTTTCGATTCTCGCCAAAAACGAATTTGAACCACATTATTGCTAGCTTGTTGCGAGATTATGCCCACCCATTTCCCATTTAATGTAAATAATATCGTTTATTATAAAAATGTATATTTAACTTTAATTACTTTTGACTTCAAATTGACTAAATTTTCTCATGCATTGAAAAAGTTGAGGTTATGTATAGCTGTAGTGTTATATGGAAAATCATATTTGACTTTGGATTGAATAATGCTAAGTACGAGAAAAATTTATATGAGGCTCAACGTGCTATTGGACAATGTCTAATGGCACTACGACTCAATCAAAATTTAACATGCGGTAAGATTTTTAATTATGATTTCAGAGTTGTGTTAACTTTTAAATATATTATAAAGATTAATAAAATTAAAAGTAGACTCCAATCATCCAACCGGAGCAGTCCTCCATCATCTGAGAATTCACCCATCTGGCACGAATGTCGGTATCGTGTGACTAAACTTCAAGGGCCATTCTCATAGATTTTCCTGTCATGGTTAGCCTAATTCTTTGAAAAATAAAGGAGAAATATTTTGTGTTTGCAGAAAATGATTCATCATTGAAAAAAAAAAACAATGAATCTGGATTCAATTATATGTAATCATTTTCATGACCAAAGTCTATACAATTCCAATTAATCCCTTACTTAGGAAACTGATCAACATCAACCAATATTAAAGTTTTATCTCCCAGGCTTGTCCGGTGGAGGAGTCTGGGTGGGTGTTTTTGTTTTATTTGTTTTAATATTGGAAATAATTTTTTTTTTATAATTTTTATGTATAGGAAATTGTAGTTAAATTTAACCACATATCAAATTTTGATTGAATCGTAGTGCTACTAGGCATTGTCCAGTGGCACGTTGAGCCCCACACAAGTTTTTCTCACCAGGTACATTAAGTTTGTGTATTAATTATGTGTCAACAATCAAATTACTTTCAGGTCATTGATTGAAACTTTATTCTTTTTTAATTTTTGATCAAGGTCATCTGGTTTTATCCACATCATTATTTCAATAATGAAATATTTCATGTCAGCATAGTTAAATTTGATAACTAAATATTATTTAACCATTTTCAAATAGGTATATTTAGTTTTAGAAACGTTTCATAAGATATATTTATATTTGTGGCGCATCTATGTCACCATCTTTTAACATAACTTTTAACACAAGTTTTTGTGAGGCATACTTCATAATGTATTTCAATAATATGAACCATCTATCTTATTATTTTATTAAATGTGTAAAAATATGTAAAGAGATTTATAGTCGCTATGTAAAGGTAATAGATTGTGTTTGAGGGTAACACACAAAAATTAACAAATCTTCTTGTTATTGGTATTTAGTTGTAATAGGATTTTGGAAAGATTTATTTTACTGCGAATATTATTTTATTTTCCCTATAAAACCTTGTCATAGAATTAGCATTAATATTTTGAGCGGAAAGGTAACAAAGGAAAGGCAGCATTCCCCATCTTTAGATATACACACATATACAGACCATTTAACAAGGGGGATCCCCATTTTTCTAAAAAAATGGGAACTTCCTCTTGATCGTTGGATTGGCTTTAATGAAATTGTGTGGTTGAGATTAAATCATAAGCCACACAATCTCAACCACACAATTTCATTAAATGCTAATCTAATGGTTAAGAGGGTGTCCCTATTTTTTAGAAAAATAGGGATCCCTCTTGTTAAAGGATTCCCACACACACATATATATATATATATATGTATATATATATATATGTATATATATATATATGTATACGTTGAAGCCTATTTATCTGAGGGATAGAGATAGTTTTGTAAAAAGAGAAGAGAGTGGAGAAATTGTAGAATGCTTAGGGAAAGTTGTGATTCTCCCTACAACAGTACCCTTATCTATAGTAAACCAAGGAGAGATGATTAACTTGTCCTCCAAGTAAGTACAATCCTATAAAAAAAAAAAGAATCATTATAATAATAGGTAATCTGGAATCCAAATCCATCTAGAATTTATTTACAATCATAATTAGATAATATTTATAACACTCCCCTTTAGTGTGTTAATACTCAAGTACATTCAACATCAGGTTCGACGAAGTTGATGAAGCTGACTCATCGTCACTGATCTGGAAACAAGCTAGTCTTAAACTAGGAACTTGTAGATGAAAATAAGTCTCACAGAACCCGGCTATTGTAAACTGAATACGGTACCAAAAAATAACTCATATCCTAAGGAAAAAAGTGAGTTAATGCAAAGCCAAATTAAACGTTTATAGAACGTACACAAGGGTATGACCAGCCTGGGATTTGTGCCTTGTTAAAACCTCGTCAAGTTGTAAAAACTCAAAGAGAAAAATGCACCTAAGCATGGGAAAAAGAGTACATTAAGGTCAAGTGAGTATACTTCGGAATACTCCGCTTGAGTTTGATAGAATTCCAAAGAGAACTAACAAATAAAGTTTACGCATACCAATTCCTTGAACAAGCTTCTAAAAATTAGACTTCGACGGTGACTTGGTGAAAAGTTTAGCCAAGTTATCTTGGGAACATATTTCCTTGACTTCAATGTTATGATGTTCTTGTTGCTGATGAGAAAAAAAGAAAAAGAAAAGAACTTTGGTGCAATATGCTTGGTGTTGTCTCCTTTGATGTATCCATTCTTGAGTTGTTCAATACATGTTGTGTTATCTTCGTATTCGTTGTAGGGACGTTAATGGCGAAAGAAAGTCCACAGCTGCTTCATATAGGTCCCACAACAACTCTCAACCAAAAGCACTCCCAAGTGGCTTCATGTAGGGATAGTATTTCAGCATGGTTTTAAGAAGTCCCAACTAAGGTTTGTTTAGTTGACCTCTAAGATATTGTGGTGTTCCAACTATAAAGACGTAACCCGTTTGAGAATGTACCTTGTATGGGGTCAGACAAGTACCTTGCGTCAGCATAACCAATAAGGCGAAAATCAACCCAAGAACCAAATAGGGGGCGACTCTTCCCGAGGATTCATAGAGATCAAACAAACCCAAATTCGTCATACCTTTGAGGTAATGGAAGATGTCTTTAATACATGTCCAATGTTTGAGTGTAGGTTCATTACTGTATCTTGCTAAATGATTCCCAACAAAGAAGATGTCCAACCTAGTGCAATGAGCCAAGTATAATAATGCACCAATTGAACTAAGGTAAGGAACTTCTGGTTCCAAGACCTCTTCCTCATCGTTTTTTAGACTGAAATGTTCTTATTTTGCATCTAGTGATCGAATGACCGTAGGTGTATTCATAGGCTTCATTTTATCTTCATTGAAATAACACAACACCTTCTAGGTGTAGTTAGATTGATGGACAATAATATTATTCGAACAATGCTTAATCTCTGACCAAGACAATATCAAGTTTTCGTAGTTCCTTCATCTCAAATTTCGACTTCAAGTGCGTGGCATTTCTCTCGAGCTCTTCTGGAGTCCCAATGAGGTTCATGGTATTAATATAAATGACAACAATCGCAAAATCAGAATGTGATTTCTTAATAAATACAAAAGGGCATAGGTCATTGTTCACATATCCATGACTAGTCAAATACTCCACATGTGTCTGGATTGCTTCAATTAGTAGAGTGAATGTCTCAATCTAATTGAGATGGTGTTTTGTGGTCTAGAACTATTTGATCTAGTCAACGGAAGTCCTTATGAAATTTTCATATAGATTTTCGTATCAAGACCCCTATAAAGATACACAGTTACCATGTCCATTAGCTGAATGTCCAGTTTTTCAAAAACTACCAATATGATCATGTAGCTAAACATCATCACATCCATAACAAGTTTCATCATAGCCAATTCTACAGTGTTGAGAAAACCCTTAAGTAACAAGGCGATCCTTGTATTGCACAATGTGATTCTTCTCATTTCGCTTTCTTACGAAAACCCATTTATAGCCAACGGGCTTCACATGTGAAGGTGAAGGAACTACATGCCCAAACATCTTGTGCTTCACAAGTGAATCAAGTTCAAACTGGATTGCTTGTTTCTAGTTTGGCCAATCTATTTTTTACTTCGAAATTCATCAATGGAACGGGGATCAATATCATCGCTCTACATGATTTTAGTAGCTATTACAACTATAAATGCATCATTGAAATTGGTACCAGGCGGAATATCCTGTAATTAAAAATTAAAGTATGCTAGACTGACTAGTCAACTAAGTCAGATTTGTTAGTTAATCAAACACAAATTAATCAGTCTTAGTTTATTGTAAGTTGTGCTAGTCAACAATAGTTTAGTTCAACACACATATTGACAACTAAATACGCAATGTGGACTAGACACAGGAACTGGTCAGTAAGTGAAGATTCATCAGAACTTAAGAACCCAGATTCAGGAAACAAAGTAGACTAGGACGTTAGCCTAGTCAACAATAACACAGTTATATCTTACAATATAGCATCATATAGTTAAACATTTTCACATATCAGTCCATCAACTAAGTAGTTCGTACAATATACCAAGAACATATCTAGAAGTGTAAGCAAGTTTAAGCATGAAGAAACACAAGAAGTTTTGAAAGGAAAAGCTTACCTCTGGGTTAAAAGACCAGGGACTCTCCACTAAGTCTAGACCACTAGTATAAATAAGGTTCTTACAAAGAACCATAACAAGCTCAATTCCTAGATCTAATCTACAGAGCAAATTTACCTTTGTGCAACCTTACTTTGCATGAGATGGAGTCGTCTTCAGTCTACACAAGACAATAGCTCTTTTCCATATATGAACTTTTCACCTTGTCACACCAAGATCAACACAAACAAATCAAAATGGTATGGTGATAAAAATGATATGAAATCTTGATTCAACGACCAGTCAATTTCTTCAGTCAAATAGTTGAAGGAAGAAACCAACATGAACCCGAAAAACTAGGTCTAAATGAAGATTTGTATTTGTAACTTAAAGCTAGACCATGACAACAATCCAAACCTATTTCTCAAGATGAGGAATTTGTGTGCATGAAAAATAGTTTGGCAGCTAGGGTTCCACAAATGAGAAGAGGCAAGCTCAAGAGTTTTGAAGGCACTCTATCTCTCTAAAAATTAATCTGGACAACCATAGGAAAATGAAAACCTAGTTGAATTTTTATGCAAAAAGGGTTGTTTCCTTTTAGCTAGCAAGGATAAGGGACACTTGTTAGCTCAGAAAACGATTTGGGTAGATCAATGGTTAAAAGCTGGCTATCAGCAAAAAGGTGTTAGTCAGCTCATGTGGACAATCTTAATTTGTGTGCCTAGCTCGTATAAAATCAGCTCGCAAAACTGATGAGACAATTAATCTAGTCAGAATGTAACATGAATTTAGACGTGAATGTACATGCATGAACAAACCTTTTGAGGTGGTATGCCACACTTGAACATTTATTCCCAGCAACAACAGGCCTTTAAGGATATAACTAAGAACTAATGAGAGCATATGCGATACAATTACAATGTTAACAAGTAAAGCCAAACACATAAGTCTAGACTTCATAATCTCCCTCCTTGGCTTTCCTTAACAAAACACCCTAAGATTTAAAACAAAATTCACTCACCGACACTCAAGAGAAGGAATAAGGAATGAATCATGCACAATAACTACTCTTGGCAAAGAACAAGTAAGAATTATCATGGTTATAATATTTGCAAGGTACACATGAATTTCAGTACACTTGGAATTTAAATTCCCCCAAGCGAAATGAATAGCCAAAAATACAAATTTCTTCAGTGCCTTCCTCAGAGTCGTTAGATGAAATCGAACCTAATGAATCACCATCATACCAATATTCTAGAATATGCACACACACCATTTTGTTGTCAATCGAATCGTACCAGGCATCTTGGCAGCAATAGAGACCAGAAGAATAAAGTGGGCGGTGGAAATGAAGGAAGATGAGTATTTGATGCCTTAAAAATAATTGATGATGATAAGAAGGTTGGGAATGAACTTCAAAAACAATGGTTTCATTTTTCGAGTCAAAGAAGGAAATTTAAATCAAATTGGGAAATAATTCTACACATCCATGCAACTTGGGATTCCTACATGCAGCCAAGTAGGTGTGGGGAATTTGTGGAGCTTAATATAATCCCAAAAATTCTAGAGGCGACACATGGATTTTTGCTCAAGAAAGACAAGATTGCCCTCATTAAATGGGCAGGCTTCTCATATACTCCCACGCATAGCTCAGCACCCCAGAAGATCCATATAGCTAAATACGACTGCCCACAACTCACCTGCCCTTGCCAAGAAAAAGCCAAAGCATTAAAGATAAGGATTAATTACCCAAATCTTATCTTTAATACATTCCCAATTGAAGATTGACTTCATTCAAGTAAGTAATCCCTATTAAATCAAATAGGGATATTTACACCATTATCTCAAGATATTATTTCCTATTTAATATCTTGAAGAATATTCTTTCCATACACCTTGGCAATAGGATGTTGCCATGTGTAAGGTAAAACCCTAAAACTATGGCTGGCCCTCTTCCCCTGTATACATCTTCATTTTTACCAAATTTCGGTAAGCTTTTGCTACCCTAAAATTTCAGTTACTCCTTTCCAGATTTTGTGTTTTTCTGTTTTGTTTTTTTGTTTTTTTTTTTCTCCTTTTCCCCCTTTTTGATGTTTTGTATTTGTCACCTATTAGGCTTAGGATTTATCTAACATCTAACAAATTTACATCCTTGAATTGACTCTCATTTACAACTCATTACAACCAACTTTTAGTATAGGAGCAACTGAAAACTAGCTTTTATAAGAATTTGTAAATGAATAGCTCCTCTTTATTCTGTCATAATTTATTGTAGAAACCTCCAAATCACAAGCTGTAAAGACCATGAGAAAGAAAACTTCCTGGGCTTTCCAACCATATGGTCCATTTTCTAATTTGTTCTGAGCACTTTGAGGCAAAGCTCGCAAGTTTGCTATTCTGCGAGGGCCTTTTTTGGCAGATCTTGGGCCACTTGTGGGCTATGGTTTGGTCTTGGGTGAGTTGGGCTTCAAACTATCCATTTTAGGCTCTTAAAATATTCAAAATAAGATGTTTTATTCAAGCCCTTACTTTCATTAAATACAATACAAACAACAAAATACTGCATTCTTCAAATTTAACTGATTGGTAAGCTGACATAATCCGATGCCATACATTAGCTTCTTAAACGTGCACTTGGGTAGAGATTTGGTGAATAGGTATATGCCAAGTTTTCATTGGAATGGATTTGTTTGACTTCAATAAATTAAGCCTTCTGAAGCTTATGTGCATTGAAAACCTTTGGAGATATGTGTTTAGTCTTATAGCCCTTGATAATAAATCTTTCCTTCATTTAGGCAACACACGCTGCATTATCTTCATGAATGACAATTGGAGTGTGTCTTTGAAGGTAGATCACATGAATTCCGGATGTGGTGGGTCATTGATCTTAACCAAGAACATTCACGACTGGCTTCATGTAGAGCTAGTATTTCTGAGTGATTGGAAGATGTAGCAACCAATGTTTGCTTCATTGAGCGGCATGAAATAGTTGTATTTCCATAATTCAACACATATCCAGTTTGTGAGCAGGCTTTATACAAATTAGAAAGAAAACCAGCATTTGCATATCCAACAAGGCTCTGGTCATTTATGGATTTCTCGGAGTAGAAAAGACCCATGTCTATTGTCCCGCGAAGGTATCGTAAAACATCTTTGACCCATTTCTAATGACGAATTGTTGAAGCTGAGCTATACCTTGCTAACAAGTTTATTGAAAAAGCTATATCTAGTCTAGTACATTGTGCTAAACACAATAAAGCGCCTATTACACTCATATATGGTACTTCTGGACCAAGGACCATTTCATCATCTTCTTTTGGACGAAATGGATCTTCCTTAATTTCCAGAGAACGAATGATCATTGATGTACTGAGTGGATAAGCCTTGTCTATGCCAATTTGTTTTAGGATTTTTTTAATGTAACCTTATTGTGGGCCAAAATTCCATTAGCACAATGCTGATTTGCAGGCCGAGATAATATTTTGTTGTCCCAAGGTTTTTCATTTCAAATTTGCTTTTCAGATATTTAGCAGTTTTATTGAGCTCTTCAGGGTTTCCAACTAAGTTGATATCATCGACATATACTACCACTATAGCAAATTCAGAATTTGATTTCTTAATAAACACACAAGGGCAAATGACATTGTTGGTATATCCTTCTTTGATCAAATACTCGCTAAGATGATTATACCACATTCGTCCAAATTGCTTCAGCTTATATAATGATCGCCTTAATTTGATTGAGAGCATACCTCGTGGTTTCTTAGTTGTTTCAGGAAACTTAAGTGCTTTTGGGACCTTTTTATATATGTCAATATCTAATTCTCCATATAGATCCGTGGTGATAACATTCGCAAGTCGCATGTCAAGTTTTTTTGAAACCACCAAACTTATTAAGTAACGGAACGTAATTGTGTCCATTACAGGATGTTATGTCTTTTCATAATCAATTTCAAGTCTTTATTAAAAACCTTGTGCAATGAGCATTTTCAAGGAATTTAATTCTTTTTGGATTACATCTTTCTGCTTAGGCAAATCTTGTCTCAGTTTGCATTCATCAACAAAGCGGGTGTTACATCCTAGTCTCAGCTCCGCCGTAGCACGATATTGTCCGCTTTGGGCCCCTGCCACGCCTCATGGTTTTGTTTCTGGGAACTCACACAAGAACTTCCCAGTGGGGTCACCCAACTTGGGATTGCTCTCACCCGAACTCGCTTAACTTCGGAGTTCCGATGGAACCCGAAACCAGTGAGTTCCCAAAAGGCCTCATGCTATATAGAGGTGGGCATGTACATATAAGGCACGTGCTGAACAAACCATGCTCTGATACTAATCTAACACACCCTGGTCCCATTATTCCTCGAATACCAGGATATGTACATGTTGGCCGACACCCGAGCGTGACTAAAACCATTTATTGAATGCAAATGCCAAGAATAAGGAATAATTAAGACTTATAAGTTTAAATATAATTAATATAAGAATGAGGAATGTGTTCAGAGCATACAACTAATCTAGAACGCTAAAAGAATTAATATAAAAATTGAATGAACAAGGAATGGGTCCTACACCGAGAGGACTCGAAGATGCCGATGAGAAAGTGCCTTGACGCTGGGATTGTATGCCTCGATTCTAGGTCTTGAAGGGGGAGCAAAACAAACATGAGTGGACCAAGTTGATATAGATATAATAAAACAGTTATCAACATACTAACCCCCAGGTTTTATGAAAACAGATATAGCATGATAACTAAAATAGGTTTTCTGAAACTTAGCATGCCTTGCAATGTCTCAAAAACATATCTCGTATATAGTAACCGCTAGTGAATGTCCAATCTCACTCCAGGCCCCGTGCCAGCTCCCCGTCCATGTGCCAATTGCCAGAGGAAAATCACCTTCTAGCCTCGTGCCAGCTCCCCATCCATGTGCTAATTGCCAGAGGAAAATCATCTTTAGGCCCTATGCCAACACCTTAACCTCGTCCGTGACGAAATATATCCCTTGCCCTGTAGCGGAATAGGGACCACTAGGTAAATATAAAACTATTGAACATACATATATTTGAAAAGCAACTTCATAGTATAAAGTCATCCATCATCTATACTATAAAGAGGTGTTCGAAACATGTTCTAAATATTATATCATCATCCATTAGATATTCTATAAAGAACACAGATTATAGGAAAAATAGTAATAATTCAAACTAGCCTCAATAAACATGTTATCTCATAAAACGTTTCATAAAACGTAATCATTAAATCATGCTTTCCATGTATGCATTACTACTGTTAAAACATGCATTTTTAGAAGGGGTTCACTCACCATACATCGTTGGTGCAAACCGTGCCAAAAGGAATAACGGAAATGCCGATATTAATTGCACCTAAGCACATAAAGAGTACAATCAATAAAACTATACTCAAATGATTGAATTTGGGAAAACAGACTTCAAAAATGGGTCCAGGACGTCGATTTACCCTAAAAAGGGTACTCGGTTAAATTTCGTAAAAGTCAACACAAAGAATATTCCCTGACGGAATATTCCTTAATAGAATATTCTCTGACAGAATATTCTCTATAAAGGGTTTGGGTAGGTTAGGGTTTAGGGTTTGAAAGGTTAAAGGGTTTAGTGGGCCGAAGGCCCTAGGTTAAAAGGGTTTGGGTTAAGCTTTTAAAAGGGTTGGGCTTTAAGAGTTTGGGTTTACATTCAACAAATAAAATAAATAAAAGGGTTTGGGCTTTGGGGGGTTCACGAGCCTAAGGCCCTAATGGAATGGCCCAAGGGCCTTTGGGTTTCCAGAAAACAATAAAATAATACAAAGGTTTTGGGTTGGGTTTAACGAGCCTAAGGCCCGAGTCTTATACACGGCCCAAAGGGCCTTGGTTCATTGGATTTGGGTTATAAAAAGGGCCTAAACCCTAGGTTTGGCATGGCCCAAAGGCCCTGGTTCAAAATGATTTGGGATTGAAAGCCCAGCTTGAATTCAAAACATGGGTCGCCGAACTCAATTGAAGGAGAAGGTTGGATATTCGGCACGAAAATTAGACAAACTTTAAAAGTTCATAACTTTGTCAATACTCAACAAAATAGAGTGATTGAAAAACAAAAATCATAGTTCTCAACGAGACAAAGAGAATGGTACCTCGCACGCCAGACAACTCGCCGTGGTTTGGCCGGAAAACGCCTCGAAAGCCACATAGAGAAACTAGGTAAGATTCAAATGGATATAACTTCTTCAATACTCAACAAAATTGGGTGATTCAAAAAGGAAAGTTGTGGTACTCAATGAGACGAAGAAATTAATACCTTTTATGTCGGCCAACTCATCATGGTTTGGCCTGAACTTGCC
Source organism: Cydonia oblonga (assembly GCA_015708375.1). NCBI lineage: Eukaryota > Viridiplantae > Streptophyta > Magnoliopsida > Rosales > Rosaceae > Cydonia > Cydonia oblonga. The sequence goes on along the minus strand of JADOBS010303722.1, from coordinate 5,309 downwards.
TCGAAAGGGGCGGCGCTCGCTGGAAAACTGAGGAAGTTTTCCCTCGTGAGGTTCCTATGTTCAAACATAGATAAAACTTCTTAAAACCACTTCCAAGCATACACTAAGACATGAACTACAACTTTTGGATGAGGTTCAAAATCAATGCCTAGTGTCATGTAGTAATCATCAAAGGTTTGAGACATAAATTCACCAACGTTATCAAGTCGAATTGACTTAATAAGGTAATTTGGGAAATGTGCTCGTAACTTAATTATCTGAGTAAGAAGTCTCGTAAAAGATACATTTCGAGTAGACAAGAGGCAAACATATGACCATCAGGTAAATGCATCAGCCACAATCATAAAATATCGAAATGGTCCACAAGATGATTGAATAGGCTCATAATTATCCCCTTGAATTCTTCGCAAAAATGTTGGGGATTCAACATCAATCTTTAATTGTGATGTTCTAATTACCAACTTCCCTTGAGAACAAGCCTTGCAAGGGTTATCATTTGATATAGCAATGTGTCTGCTCAATAATGGATGTCCATTAGAGTTGGTAATGATTCTACACATCATGGTGGATCCTGGATGACCTAAACTATCATGCCAAAGCATGTAAATTTTTGGAGTAATCAACTTCTGGTTCATGACAGTATGTGCTTCAATTGTCTTTATTTATGTATAATACAATCCACTCGATAAATCACACAACTTCTCCAATGTACGCTTCTGGGTATCATTGGAGGTAATGCAGATATTCCACATTTTCTGTACTTTTTGTTTTAATGTGGTATCCATTTAAATGTATGTCTTTAAAACTTAACAAATTTCAAGTAGATCAAGTAGCGTACAATGCAATTTGTATGGACAATATTGTTCTATTTGGTAACATGATCTGGGCTTTTCCTGAGCCTTCATTTACATCTCATTGGCATGATATTGCTGTTATTAAGTTTGAGAAATATTTTTGATCCCAAAGTATTGTATGAGTGGTTGCATTGTCTACAAGACAAATATCTCCCCCATTGCTCTTATTTTGATAATAACTGTAGTTTTTTCCATGCTCCCTGAGTAGGGCAATCATATTTAGAAGCAATTTGTTCGCAATAAAAGGAAACTGAAATGTCACTTTTATTGAATTGAAATGCGAGCTTTAAACTACAAGTTCAAATAATAAGAGTACATCAAACACAAAAATGATAGAATCGGACCGACATACTTCATTCTCTCTTTCCATAATGAAGTCTGAGACATCCAGATAGGTTATGTTCAATTGCCTGATAAATCAAACACTGGATCAGGTATATCCATTAATTTACCTTGGTCGATGAAATTGGTTTCAACACCTATCTCTTTGAAGGAAGCTTGATACAGGTCCACCAGATGTTTTTGGGTAGGACAGGTACAGCCCAGTGCCTATTGCCACCAAACCTATGGCAGACTTATTCAAGATTTCTAGAAGTGTTATTCATATGAGCTTTACCCTTATGGCGATTTACATTTTGGAAGTTCAAGCTTGAATTATGCCTTAGACCCTGGTTGTAAAACTAGAAACCATGATTCTTGCCTTTCCCATTCCACCGGCCTCACTTGTGGCCATGTTCTCGTTTGTTATTATCACCACGAAAGGATGTGGTGTTCACTTTTAGGGAAGCAGCATTCACTTTTGGGAATGTCGTCGATCCCGTAGGTTGGGACTTATGATTTTTCATCAGGAGCTTATTATTCTGTTTAACCACAAGGAGCACCGATATCAGCAGGTTATACTTAGTAAACCCTCATTCTCTATACTGTTGTTGTAGAAGCACGTTGGAGGCATGAAAGGTGCTGAAAGTCTTTTCTAGCATATTTTCCTCAATGATATTCTCCCCACAAAGTTTCATTTGGGAGCTAATTCTGAACATTGCAAAGTTATTCTCCCCACAAATCATGGATTCTCAAGTGTGTCTACTCATAACGAGCCCTTAGGAGAATCACCGTTTTCTAGTGATTGTATCTATTTCTCAATGCCTTCCAGACGGCAAATGAATCTTCAACCATTAGTTACTTGCTCTTCAATCTTTTATCAAGGTGACGACGGATAAAAACCATGGCCATCACCTAATCTTGAGAGGAAGCATTATTTCCCCTCCTTGATGGTGTCTCCAGGGTTTCCTACCTCTAAATGGATCTTGGCATCCACTACCCAAGTAAGGTAGTTTTTTCCCAGCAATATCCAGGCAACAAAATCAAGTTTTGCCATGTTCGCCATTTTCTTTTTCTGAAAGAAAATTGAGATGTGTAAGAACTTGCAATAATATCTATTCTGGAGGAACGTAGTGTTAGAACTTCTAGCTTTTACAAGTTTTTCATTTTGATCTTCAGGCCAAAATGATAAGCACTCGAAATTTCAGGCTCAAGATTTACATAATTAATGAAGAAGGCGATTGTACTGCACCACTCATTGAAACAATATAGCGTAGGATGGGCAATTATACTGCACCACTTAAGCAGCAGGAAAATTTAAATATGTATAGGGTGGGCGATTGTACTGCACCACCTAAAATTGCAGTAAAATTAAATTTGCAGTTCAAGATGGGCAATTGTACTGCACCATCAAAAATCGCAATAAAATTGACATAAATAAACACTATGTTAGAAATCAGGAGCTACACCAAACAAGAAATAAAAAAATATAAGTAATTGTTAAATTGAGAACTAAGAGAAGGCATGGTGCTAGCAGATTTTGGCGAGGGTACATCAAGTAGGGGAGGCACATGAGGAAGAAGAACAGTAAGATCCTTGGATGAAGCATTTTTTGGTGAAGGGAAATGAGAACTGTTTAGGGTTAGAGAGTCGTGCTGATAACGTGTTATAAATAGGCAAAAGCTTGAAAGATAACCTTTGCTAGGGACAAGAGCGAAGAAGGTGCAATGTATCTATTTATTTTTGTAACTATAACACAAAATGATTGCAGGTAAAGAGAGGAAGGAATGGATATTGATATTATTGTTTTCACTTCCTTTCTTTTCTATGTATTGTGTGAAGAAAAAATTTGTCCTAGCTAAGAACATGTGAGAACATTTGAATACATAAGCAAACTAATAACACTTTAAAGTAGGCATGCATTTAAAAACAATTCTAAAACCCATGACTTTCAAAGCCTAGTGAGTGGTGAACCAAAAGACTCGTTAACAAATTAAAGAGAAGAGAGAGTTTGAGTTTCATTACCCTTGAAGCTCATCCTTGTTTACACAAGGGATTCACTCAACTGTAGGGCCTTCAAGTGGCCTCCTTTGCTTCTTGGATGGTTGCTTCTTTGCTTCTCCTTTGCTCCTTGAGGATTTGAGGAGAGGAACTCCATGAACACTAAAAGTTTGGTGTCTCTAAGTCTCCACACCAAGGATGAGGTGTGAAGATGAAGTGGATGACTTAGAAGAAGGAAGATTGCTAGCTATTTTTCTCTAAGTGTGGCAGACCTCTTTGGAAGACAAAGAGAGAAAGAGTTTTTCTCTTTTGCCTCAAAGAAAACCCTAATGTGGTAAAGCTATAAAGTTCCTTTTATAGCACCTCACATTTGAGTGGCAAATTTTCAATTATGCCTAGTTCACTACCACTCACCCTATGCCCGGCCATCCTCTTGTTATTGGGTTAATTGCCCATTTTGTTTTAGTTGTCATACAATTTAAACATAATGGGCCTTGTGGACCAAAACCCTTTTGGGCCCCAATACCTGAAACTAACTTGAAAGCCTAATATGAACCTTTCGTATAATTAATTAACTATCAATTAAACCATTTAATTGCTTATCCATCTCATTTATATTTCTTCACTTTCATCCTTACTCGGTGTATGATCCATTAGGTTCCAATTAGCGAGGCAGTGGGCGATTGTTACTCTTAACGATCTATTGTCAATTGAAACTACATTTCAATTCTCCCTTTGATGAAGATTAGTGTTTGCTAATCTTCAGGGCTTCCACAAACCATGAGTGACACCTAGCAGTATTTCATGGCCACCCAAGCTAAGTAGAAATGGTTGGAGAACCTATCCAGTTACAATTACAATGCAATACGGTCCTTATCTAATGCAATAATCTTAATCACATTGTTTGAGTGATAGTTTGTTTCATGTCTACTATCCAACGTGATACTTCTCTATTTGATTCAATTGAATGATTTGGAACAAAACTTCCTAAGTCATATTCGTATGCTTTGGCCAAAGACTTCCAAATCATATCTCAGAGTTTCCCCCTCCACCATGGAAGGTTAGAGATCCCTTGTTGTGCATTCATATGCCTACATGACTGGATCGCTTGACCTCAACAATGTCGTGGACACTCTCAATGGAATGCCTTTGACATGATCAAAGATCAAGGACCTAACCGTTAGACATCTATGATGCCTCGGGTCAAAGGACTACTTTGCATATTTCAACTCACGAGTTCTTACATGACATGTATGTTCGAACTCTCTTTTGATCGTAGTTCAGCGTACTCGATTACTTTTTTGAGCACCTATGTGTTTGTCCCAGTGTCCAACACTAAATGACTTGAGACTAGTCATACTCACACTTGAGTTAACATAACACATACTAATCTTAGTGGATTGTCAATGCCCAATTGGTAATCCTATGGCTATGAACGTTTTAGGAATGAACATAAGAGAAAGATCTCGTTAATCTAACTTACTTAGATCACTTCTCTCTTAGATTAAATACATTGCTCGGATTCCCTTATTGCTTAAGCACATAATACAATAAATAGTGATTAACAATAAGCTTTGCCCTTCATTAGACATATGTAGTTTAACAAAATAAGTATTTCAAAAACTATTACATCAAATGAGTGGCTTTGTGGACATACTTCCAACATTGTGATCATACACGAAATGTGTGCCTTGTGAAGAACATCATACAACAACAACAATAATGCTACTATTCTTAAGTCTTCATCACTTTCATCTTTGGCTAAAAACAGGTGGGCATTCACTTCCACAACTTTTACAACAAAAAGGAATGCTAGCTACGATTCTCACTTGCCTTTCTTTACTTGCCTTTCTCACTCAATGGAAATCATGTGGACGTATGTTACACAAATCTATGTATTATCTATGTTTGAAAATTCTTTCTTCTCTTTCCACTAATGCCCCAAATTAAATCTTACATCAACCAAACCATTACACTACGGTAGGAAAAAGAAAAAAAAAAAGAAAAAAACCAAATCATTAAATTTTCTACCAAATTTGGCAAATTTAATTATTTTAACTATTAATATTAATTTTTTTACAAATTCTTTTTTTTGGAATCTCTTTTTTTTTTTTCTTTTTTTTTTTCCCTTTTGAT
>JADOBS010303721.1:0-22991 GCA_015708375.1 Cydonia oblonga | reverse complement strand
CTAGTTCGCCATCCTGGGTCAGCTGGGCATAAGAATCGTTACCAAGAATAAGATCATCTGCAGCACTCCATACTAAAAGTTGTTGGTCAAGCGGAATGGATTTTGAATTGAAACGGATCCCAAAACTATAGTTTGGCTGGTCTGAACAGTTAAAAAATCCAAATGCAAAATCACCATTTGGAGAGATCCATATGTTTTTATCGGCCACAGAAAGTTTTGAACCTAAGGGAATCTCTGCACCGGAAAGAGTATGTAACAGGAACACAACAAAGATGCACAGCAGGAGATACGATTTAGGGAGATGTTCGACCAGTTCAGGCATATCTGAATATCTTTATAGATCCTACAAAAACAATAAATTAGAACTGTGAGCTCTCCAAGTGCTGAATCATGTTCGCATATCAAAGTTAATGAATTTCACTAGGAAAATTTAGAGTAGAACTGTTGAAGCAGATAAAAAGGTTGACAAGTTCCAACATTTTCCAAAGCAACCCCACTGCACTGATAAGTAAAAATGCCAAGAATCAAGGCAACTTATAGCCCAAATAAAATTAAAATAAAAACAAAACAAAAAATGAAAATCACTGTTTTCAGGCCAAAAGAAAATTATAGTTCCAAAAAATTATGATAAACTCAAAGAAATAACGTTCAACACCAACTTCATACAATTCAAGAAGGAATACATACAATCTTCAGAATACCTGAAAATACAGTTAAAACCCCAGAAATTTATCAAGCCGGTGTGGAATGCCCCCATGACCATCTCAGAGGCACCCCATTATTATATATTTGGAACATTATAATATTGTCATGTGAGCATTCAGAATTTTGAAGAATCAAACAGAGATTGACTACCAGAATTAGGCAGGAAGTAGCCTATGACAAAAAAATGAGCTGTAAAGGGAGCAAAGATTTGAATTGATTCCTGTGGATGAATGGGACCCAAAATTAAACCAATTGGATTCAGTGTTTACTGTTTAAGCAAAGCAATCCCTCTCAGGGCTTGAAAGGTTAAACACACTGGACAATGAATATTGCAGTTTGTCAATTATCACTGAAGATTAATCTCATTTACACTATGAACTAGTGAGATTTGAATACAAGCAATATTACTACTTTAATATACACTAGGAGCAAGGTTGAGAATCCGGGACGCAGTGGGTTAAAGAAGAACGCCCTAACCAGTACCCCTAGGACAATCCAACACTCTGCTGCATTAGTGAGATTTGAAAATGTAATAAAAATTGAAACTTTAAGCATTGACAGTGAGTGCCATCCTACTAACTAGTTTGCCAAATTTAATTTTCTTCTGCTTTTTCTTGAAAGCTTTCCAAGAGATGCTTTTTTTCTTGAAAAGTTGAACAGATGAAATGTAGGGGCCTAAAAGCAAGAGAGGATAAGAGAGCACTAGAAGTGTTGGTTCATATAACAACTCAACAAACACAACAAAATCCAGTGAAACCCTAATTTGCAAACCCTAATTCAAAACCCCAAATCAAATTCCCAACTTTAAACACCGCAACTGAACCATAAAAAATACAAAAACAAAATTAAAAAAGCAGAAATTTGAGAGAAACGGCGGCAGTAGAGAAAACTGAAGAGAATAAGAACTTACCAAAGAAATGTGAGGCGAACGGTCCAAGACTGAAGAGAAGAAACGGCGGCACGAGAAAAAAAGCCGGGCGGGCTGGGGTTTTGAAATGGAGAGGGGTTGGGAAGAAGTTGCTTATTGGAAAAGTAATTGTGCAGAAGCAATGTGAGAGAAAGTGGAAAAGATAGCGGGGGTTCGAGGTGGGGCGTTAAATGTCAAAGCAGCCGGAGACGGTGAGAAATAGTCCCCGGAGAAGAGGGAGTGACATGGTGAATAGTGAGTGAGTGACTGAAAGCCAAAGATTTTGCTGCTGCTACAGAGCGAGAGTACGAACTACTCAATTTTCCTTTTGCACGACCCTTCTTTCTATTTATGTTTTTTCATGTTTTTCTTTGTTTAATTAGAAAAATAAATAAATAAATAAATATTTATGAACATTACCTTTCACTAGCTGCACGTTCATCACTTTTTCTAGATTTTTCATCCAATATGATTATTGAAATTGACACCCCTTATCAATTTGGGTTTTGAAGTTGATTATGTCAAAAATTCTAGGTCGACATGCTCCAATAACATAGTGCCACGTGTATTTCACCAAAAAGATGGAAGAAAGCGAAGAGAAAGTGAGGATATGTGGGTCAATCACTCCATATACAAATTTATATAAAACAAGTTCAATATTATTGACGTCTCATTTTAATGATACGTTATCACATAAAAATGTTATATGTCATGATGTATTATAATATTAAAGATTACATATAAACTCATTTCATATAAATCGTTGGTGGCATGATACAACTAGAACAAAAACTTTGGAGGCCTCCCAGCTGTGTGCTTGTATGAAGTCAAACATTATATGATTAAAGAAGAATATACAAGTCTGCACAGTCACAGAATGAAAGCTGATCTGGTTAAAGGAACAAGAAGATAACCTTCAATCCTTACCAAGATAACAAGAAAAAGGAAATTTCTTTTTACTCTTTTCTTTCCTGCTACTTTCTCCCAAAAGGATACAAGAATTAAATTAAGCTAAAAAGCCACAATGCCTATTTTTAATCGGAGTAGGATTTTCTTTTTCTTTTTTTTTTTTTACTTTTTTTTTTTCTTATTTGAACGGTCACAATTAAGTTATATCAACATCTTATGTTATTTTTTATAAAGAAAGAATGATAAAATGAAAAATATGACAGAAGGGAAGGGAATGAGAGAGAATGGATTGGGAGATAATTCTACTCCTTTCTAATCACAATGCACCCACTCAACTGGTTGATGTTGTTGGCTTTGTATTCAAAGGCAATGATTCAAAATTTTACACCTCCAGTCACGGATTTCTACTGTTCATTTTTTATGTCATCGTCCAATGATTATCCAGAGATTATACGACATTTAATCATTTACTTGTCATCATGATTATTTCATTGTTTGTAGGTAGAAATGTTTTAGTTTATAAGTTGATTATAGTAAGATCATAGTAGGTTTAAAAATGAGTAGTGCTATTCACACTTTTTTTTTTACCACTCACACTCCTTTATTAAATTTTGTCTATTTATCTTCTTCAATTCAGTTGACCCGGCGATTGAAAATTGAGAATGTGTGTGAGAGATAAAAATGAATATGTGAATAGCATCACTTTTAAAAAATAAGTAAATTGAATTCATGGCTGCGCAATCTTCATTGGTCTAAAACACGAATCTTGATGCAAAAATCAACCAATTATCACGATCGATAAAAATTATATAAAAATGTTAGAAATTGTGAGAGGTGTGGAGTAAAAAATAATTCCAAAAATTTTGAAGATGACATGTAGATTTTTTTTCCCAAGAAGACCAAAATGCCCTCATTAAATAGGCAGGGCACACAAAAATTCTCACGCACAACTGAACATCCTTGAAGACTCAAGCAGTTGACACTGACAGTACCAGGCTCCCCTACTCGTCGCATATAAAAGTCAAATGCATGAAAGATAGGATTCATCACTAAATCTTATCTTTAATACGTTTATGTGGGACTATGATTTTCCAAGGTCAAAGTAAGACGGATCAGAATGCGCCTATCTCAAAAGTCTTGTCAAAGACTCGATAACGAAGCTGACTAAATGAACACCGATGCCACCATCATCCTGTTCCAAAATCAATGAGGGAAGTTCGTCAAGATTCGGGAACCTAATCCAGCAAGGAATCATCAGGTTTCATATGTCTTGGAGTCCTTACAGTCTAAATATTGTTTTGCACCCCAAGTAATCACATTTCTAAAAAGATACAATATCTACTTCTTGATAAACCAAGCTTGAAAAGCTCAGTTCCCGCCACAACAATCAAACAAGATAACAACGGAATTAGTCAACAGGAAGGCTCGGCTCAATCTAATCCTCTAACTGTTTGAATATTTTGAATTCAAACAGATTGTATGATAACATTCTGATTTTGTATTTTCTGTATTTATCTTTTGGTTTTGTTGAAGAGTTTGTTCTTCACTAAAACATTTCTTGTAAACCTCTATATAAACGTGAAATGAATACAAGCTCATTATCTGAGCACAATTCTTATATGGTATCAACATTTTCTTCATCTTATGACAAATCCTTTTTCCAAACACAATGGCATATTCCGCTACTCTTACTAATGTTTCTGTTTTCCTTCATCTCAAACTGGATCGTCATATCGATGCCATTTATTGATGGCACCTCTCAATGTCCTCCTGCCTTTCTTCTGGATGATGACGGTTAACTCACTGACACCATCAATCTTCTCGTAGAACCATGGATCCAGCAAGATCAGATGGTCTTTTCTTAGCTCACTAGTTCTCTCACTCTCTCTCTTCCTGTTATGCATGTTGTTGTAAAGTGTGTTACTGTTGTCGAGGCCTGGAAAGCTTTACAAGAACGGTACACTTTCTTCTCATAATCGCGTTATTCAACTTCATGGGGAACTTCTTAACCTTTGTCGCGGTGATCTTCGTATTGCTGGTTATTTGGATAAAATTAACACTTTAGCAGATCAATTAACTCTCTCTGGCTCTTTTATGGCTGACTCTGATTTAATAGCTACGATAATGAACAATGTTAGACCTTTGTATGAGAACAATGTGGCCTCCATACAAGTCCGAGAAACTCCTATCTCTTATGCTACTTTAGAAGCATTGTTGCTTAGTGCTAAAACTCATCATCTTATCTACACTTTGTCCGGTGATTCTCCAGTTCCCGCCATGACTGCCATGGCTGCCAATCGTGGACCTAGAGTTCATGCACGTGCAGGTGTTGCGCGCGGCGGAGGACGTGATGCTGCTGGTCCCCACGCTCATAGTGGTAACGTGACTAAACCAGTTCGTCCTCATGCTCCTGTTGGTCATCATCAAGGATGCCCCAATGAAGGTCTTCTCGGTGCAGGTCCTCTCTTTCCTGACAGACCACATCTCAAATGCCAAATTTGTTGCAGAAATGGTCATTCTGCAATTGACTGTTACAACTGCATGAATACCTCTTATGAAGGACGTGTTCCCAGTGCTCGCCTCACGGCACTTGCTGCACAATCTAGCTATGTACCCCAAGCATCCATTGCCCTCATAACTTGGCTTCTAGACATCGGAGCCAACACTCACATTACAAATGATCTTAGCCAACTTACAAATGCATAGGAGTATGCAGGCACATAACAAGTCAATGGAGTTAATGGTGGTCAAGGTTTGCAAATTTCCAAAATAGGCACCTTCTACATTCACTCTCCCACTCTTCTTATACTCTTTCTAATACCTTATATTGTCCTTATGCATCTCAAAATATCTTGTCTATCAACCAATTTTCATCTGATAATGATTGTTTTTTCGTTCTTCATCCTAACTTCTTTCGTGTTTAGGATATCCATTCGGGGAGGATCCTTCTATTAGGCTAGAGTAACACTGGGGGTTTATCCATATGCAAGTTTTAATTCCAATAAAAGATATGGAATGTTTTCGTGCGTGGGAGTTAGGGTTGATGATCGTATTTGGCACTCTAAACTCAGTCATCCGTCGTCATTTATTTTAAAGCATTTAGTTTCAACTAGTCAATTGCCTCTTACTCGGCACAATTTGAATTTTGTATGCCATTCATGCCCTATGGGCAAAAGCAAGAAATTGCTTCTTTTTTTTCAGCATCTAATTCAATTTCTCATTTTCGTTTACAACTCATTCATTCTGATGTATGGACGTCTCCAACTTTATCAATTTCTGGATTCCGATACTATGTAATTTTAATTGATTACTATTCCCGATATACATGGTTATATACTTTAAAATTAAAATATGATATGTTCTCAACATTTATCAAATTCAAAACTAAAATGGAGAATAAATTTCAACGAAAAATCCAAACTTTTCAATTAGATGATGGTGGTGAATATATAAACAAAAATTTCAAATTTTATTTAGAAAAACATGGCATTCATCATCAAAATACTTGCCCTCACCATCCTAAACAAAACGGTATGGCAAAACGAAAACATCGTCATTTGGTTGAGACTGGTCTCGCTCTTCTTGCTCATGCATCCATGCCTCAAACTTATTGCGATGAGGCTCTACATACGGCTAATTTTTTGAAAAATCGACTGCCAACTAAAGTCTTGAAATTAACCTCTCCATACATGAAGTTGTTTCAACAAGAACCATCATATGAATTTTTTTAAGGTTTTTGGATGTGCTTGTTTTCCCTACTTACGTCCATACATGCCAAGTAAATTACATTTTCATTCAAATAAATGCATTTGCTTAGGTTATTCCCAAAATCAATTAGGGTATAGGTGTCTAGATCCATGCACGGGTCGTGTTTTTATGTCTAAGCATATTGTTTTTGATGAAATTTTTTTCCCTTTTCATGAACAATCCAGTGTTACTTCCGCAAAATCCTCTCTACATGATAGTAGTCCTGCTTCATTTGAGACACACGAAATATTTTTTAATTCCCCACCTAATCCGCTAGTCTCTATTCCTACCTTATCTCCCACTTCCTTCACCAATTCAAACTCTATCCCTGACACTCACCTCACTGACTCAAACTTTATCCTTGACACTCACCTCACCACTTCACCATTTTCCACACAACCTTTATATCTTCATCCATCTCCATTAATTTCCCTTCTCACCCATCACCACCTAACCCATTGTCCTCCCCTCCTTCCACATCTTTAGTCTTTCCTGGACCCACGCCTACCCATACCATGATTACACGTGCAAAAGATGGAATTCACAAACCTAATCCTAGGTATGCTCATACTTCCACCATTAATACATTGTTTGAACCTACGTGTTATAGTCAAGCAAATAAATTTTAGGAATGGAGAACAGTCATGGTTGATGAATTCAATGCTCTACAGCGTGCTAGCACATGATCTTTGGTACCCTATCACCCATCTATGAATGTTCCTCCAAATAAATGGGGTTTTCGCATCAAGTGTAAGTCTAATGGGTCCATTGACAGGTTTAAAGCTCGTCTTTGTGGTGAATGGTTTTCATCAACAACCAGGTCTTGATTACGGTGAAACTTTTAGCCCCGTGGTGACTCACTCAACCATTCGTATGATTATTGCTCTTGCGGTTCAGTTTTCTTGGCCCATAAGACAACTAGATGTACATAACGCATTTCTACATGGTTCACCATTTGATGAAGTCTACATGAAACAACCCACAGGTTTTGTTGATCCTCAATATCCCACACATGTCTACAAATTACGTTGTTCATTGTATGGAATCAAACAAGCCTCTCGAGCATGGTTTCAATGTTTTTCTAATCATTTGGAACATCTTGGTTTTGTGGTTTCCCAAGCAGATTCATCACTCTTTGTCTACTGTCATGGCTAGATTCGTATTTACTTATTAATATGTGTTGATGATATACTTATAACAGGCAACAAAGTTCAGTGTATCAATTGTTTGATCAAGGACATGGGCTCGACATTCTCCATTAAAGATCTTGGTCATTTGGATTATTTTCTAGGCATGGAGGTTCATCGCTCCAGTAATGGTATTCATCTCTCTTAGTCCAAGTATATTGGATTTACTTAAACGCACAAATATGGTGGATTGCAAACCAATTTCCACTCCTGCCATCAGTGGTAAACGTCTCAGCTTGTATAATGGAGAACCCTTACACGATATCATTGAATTCAGAAGGGTGGTGGGTGCTCTCTAATATCTCACATTCACACATCCTAATATCGTTTTCTCTGTTAATTAGGTTTACCAGTTTATGCATAAACTCACCACTACACACCAGATTGCTGTTAAATAAATTCTCCAGTATTTAAAGTCCACTCCTAATCATGGACTTGTGTATAAGTCTGGACCTCTCACACTTACTGCCTTTGCAAACTCTGATTATGCTAACGATCCCAATGATCGCAAATCAACTGGAGGGTATTGCATTTTTCTTGGTCCAAATCTTATGTCCTGGAGTTCTAAGAAACAAAAGGAGTGTCTCAATTAAGCACGGAGTCTGAATATAAGCAACTCGCCATTACTGCAACCACCATTTCCTGGTTTTGTAAGCTTTTCAAAGGTTTGCATCTTCAGCTTTCTCCTCCAAAAGTATGTTTCCACAATTTCATTGGCATCTAACCCTGTTATCCATGCTCGAACACGACATGTTGAAGTTGATTATCATTATATTAGGGAAAAGGTCACTCGCCATGAACTACAAGTTGGTTATGTTGCCACCCAAGATCAACTTGCAGATTTCTTGACTAAAGGACTGTTTGCTTACCATTTTAATTATCTTATCTCCAAGCTTCCAGTTCATCGGCGAACGCTCAGTTTGCGGGGGTGTGATAAACCAAGCTTGAAAAGCTCAGTTCCCACCACAACAATCAAACAAGATAACAACAGAATCAGTCAACAGGAAGGCTCAGCTCAATCTAATCCTCTAACTGTTTGAATATTTTGAATTCAAACAGATTGTATGATAACATTCTGATTTTGTATTTTCTGTATTTATCTTTTGGTTTTGTTGAAAAGTTTTTTCTTCACCAAAACACTTCTTGTAAACCTCTATATAAACGTGAAATGAATACAAGCTCAGTATTTGAGCACAATTCTTATACTTCCTAGATATCTTCATGGATTCTCTTGGTTTAATAAGGATTCTACTATCCTAAAAGGTCCTCTCCTCAACTAATATAATACTGTCTATGTTTCATCTCTGGTAACGCAATCTTTGCATACTTATTCATATTACTTACTAACTTGATCTTTGGAGAGCCTTTGACCAACACACCCCTTCCCTTGGTACTAGATTTGCTTATAGTTGTTTGTTCTTTTATAGGTTAACGAGTTTGGGCATCTCTACCACAAGTAGTGCTACACAAATTTGGTTCCAACAATTCCTATTTGAAGATCAACTCAAACAAGTAAGGAATCCTCATCACAATCGATCAAGGATGGTTCCATCATCATCTTAATATATTATCTCCAAATTAATATATTGGGATAATTCTTTCTTCATACATCCTACAAATGACACAACCTGACAAATGGGAAGCTGTCACGTGTAGGGCAGAACCCTACACCTAAGCTGGCCACCTCGTATAAGTACCTCATCTCTACTAATTTTTGGTAAGCTTTTGATATGCATAGAAGGTCCTAAACAGTCACTCTTTTCAAAGAAATTGACTTAGGCATTAGAAATTCATTGGCCAACCCACCACCTCTAAGCATTGTGGCTTTGGTCCTTGATTAAAGTGTAATTTTGTTTGTAAGTACAATTTCATCAAAATTGAAGACAATGGAAATCTGTTACCACAAAAATTACGTGGAATTGTTCATTCAATCAATTATCTAATATTTGGACTAGAGAAATTGAGGGAACTTCATTGCATATTTGGTTTGAGTGATTTAAGATAAGTGTGATACGAGTTGACAATCTTCGATATTTATAATAATATACTCCAATATTTTATATTGCATGGTCCGTTGCAAGAGTAACTTAATATCACAAGATTCAAAATTTATATTATTATTTAGATGCAATTAGTTTTTTCATTTGACCATGATTATCAATTTAGAAATGAAGAGTGAGCTTTAATAAGAGGGAGAAGAAAGGGAAGGAGAAGGAAAGCAGTTGAGATTGAGAGACTCTGAAAAAACGAAAAAGAGGAACAAGCTTCCTCCTATATGATGATTTTTCTATCTATTTAAGAAAATTTAGGAATGAAGGGAACGGTCGGAGGGAACCCATATGAATGAACTGCAATTGTACATTTTGAGTCCCTTTTTAAGACTATATGCACGCTTCCAATAAATGAGATAAAATTTATATACTGTTGTGTAAACACTAATGATACTTATTCAAAGAGCAATTGCTACAAGATAAAATAAAAAGAAGAAACTTAATGAAATAGATATATTTTTTACAACGTATTAATTCCGCTCCTCTATAAATTAGTTTGACACTCTAAGATATTGATTTAATTTACATAGTAAGGAGTGAAAAATTATGGTTCGTCTTCGCATGAAATATAATTAGGTAATTAGTGGGCATGTGCTTCTAGGAGGATGTTTGTTGCTACATTGACGTCATTTCTCACCCGCACTAGTGGCTGTCTGGAATAGCAATGGATTACTACGTTGGCTCTGTTGCAAACAACATGGAAGTGAATAATTTTTCTACAACCAACGAAACTGATGACGTGCATGGAAATGTGAGTTGTAACAGAACTTAACCCAAAAAGCATGCATTATATAACTTGTGCATCATAAGCAAAAGCCTAGCTTAAACAAAACATATAAGCACTCATCTATATTCATAAAAAAAATATGATAACAGAGAGATGCTTCTAGTTTCTATAAAAACTATTGCGGGATATGTATTTAGTCTCCTCCAATGTCTCACAATAAACTACTTGACAATCACCTTCTTCCACTGCTCTCCAAGGCCCGAACACAATCCACAACTGTTTGGCAAATTGGGGGCCTAACAAACTGATCAAGTTAAACTGGTTTGAGTCTGTGCATCTGTGGCGTGGTATCCAATGGAGTTCATGCTAGAGAAATATCAGCAGAGGTTCTGGACGAGAAGGATCGGTGGGCACAACATTATATTAGTCTCAATTAATTTTATGGTTCACGAACACCTCATCTATCCCCATGTATCCCAGAGTTCAAGCCTCTCGCGTTCTGTTAGTATTATTAAGTAATGGTTTGGTACTGATGTGCTTTTATAAAAAGTGGGTATCAATAAAGGCTGAGCTCAAAAATATGTTTGGTAAACACTTAAAAACAGCTTATTTTCACAATTTTGGGTGAAAAAAAAAGCTTAAAACGTGAAGCAGCAAAAATGAGTTTATTCTCACAACATAGCAGAAACTGTTTTTTTTTCCTTTCAAAGTACAACAATATAAAACCAACCCCTACATGTAGAATATCTTTTAGTGGTGATAAGTGTGTGTAATGAAGTGAGTGTTTTTCTATGAGAGTTTCTTCTTACTTGAAACCTGTGTTCTGAAAAATTGAACTTCCATTCATGCATGCTCCATTTCATTCACACACAATTCCTCGGTCTCGGTTTGGCTTGCCCATGCAAATATGCAATGCTGCAAGACCCACTGTTCTGTGTTTGTGTGTGTGTGTTTTTAATATGATGTTTGTATTGGTATAATATATAGGCGGTTTCTTGTACATACCAACTTAAACCTAACCTGTAATTTAGGTTTTTTTTTACATTAAAAAAAACAGAATGATACAGAAATTGAATCGAAACCGTCGATGCAATCAGGAATAACAGGTGTCGTCTATGATGGAATGAAGAACCCACTTTTGGTCCCCATGATAGGGGTGCCAAATATATACCGGGCCAAATTTCATGTCACATTCATAGATAATGATGGCAGGTTTACATACCAGTATTGCAAAAACATACTTATTTTTACTTTTCAAATATTTCTTTTTATTTTTTACTTTCGGATCGAATAAATTAAAAAAAAATCAATAGCAAAAAATTAACAAGAATGTGTAAGAAGTTAAAATGGGTGCGTAAATGTCACTTGGTACTACGGTCTAAGTGATATTCATCTTCACTTGTAAGTGAGAGGTCTTGGTTTAATTATCGCCAAAGACAAATTTGAACCACATTATTGCTAGCCCATTATAAGGCTGAGTTCATCCCCCTCCCCCTTAATGTAGATAATATCGTTTGTTCAAAACAAAAGAAGAGTAAATAACACTATCCTAGTAAATATTATGATTCTTGATTTTAACACAATGTGTCTCTTGAGTGAAACTCTCCTCCCTTGGTATATCAATTTCACTTAAACCAATTCTCTCTTCACAATTTCACTCAATTCAAGTAAATATATCGCCCTTTACTATTATAATTTGGTGATATTTTTTTTTTTAAAAATGAAAGGTCTTAAATTTAAATTTTGCATATGGTAAGTTAGATATCAATTTCATCTCACACCCATTAATGTAAATGCATATTTTATATAAAAAATAATAAGTAAACATACCATGAGGTGTTTAGTTAAGAACTTTGACATTTGGCCTACCCACAAAACCAATAGGTCCCTTTCTTTTGTGGGGGCATGTTTGTTTTGGTATCTTTGTTGATGGATTTGGCCGATCGAGGGACAATTGAAAATGGTGCAATCTTAGCCCTACAAAACCCAAATCTTCAAACTTAATTGGGACAAGACTCTTAACTTATAAGATATGCAAGTGAATGTTGTTGTCAAGGGTACATATGCTTCTTTCACGTCTACATCTTAAAACCGTTGAAGCACACAAATAGACATTAGCAAATATATTTGATTGGTACGCTCTTTTTACCTTTTATACGAACTTTTTAATATTTTACCGTCTGATCAGAATGAATTAAAAATGATCAAATGACAAAAATAACATGAGATGTGTGAGAGGTAAAGAAGAAGTACATGAATAGCACAATAAAAATAAATAAATGCAATGAATTTGTGTTTGGTGCGGCAACTTGAAGTTTATAGCTATGGCTTGTAGTAGATTTATGATTCTTTTATTAGCAGTCAACTACCTAAATATGTTTTAGACGAAAAATACACTTAAATGAAATTACATTATTACAGAAGAATGCAACAATACAAGCTACAAGTGTTCATGGTCGTGATGGGTGGTGCAATTAGGGAGGGAGGTAGGTATAATGGTCAGGGCCTATAAGGAAAGGAATTCTCATTTTTTTAAATAAAAAAGGAATTAGTTGTGAGATACACTCCACGTCAAATTTCATTTATATGAATTATTTATTTTGTAAGTCTCGATTCATAGATCATCCGTGCAAAAGTTGAATTAAATCCGAATTATTTGTCTATTTAATTATTACGATGAAATTTTTATGTTTTCTTAGAACAAAGTGTTTGTCAATTTTTTTTAACTAAATTAGTTGCCTCAAATATTTCCGATTTGGCTAATATTTTTCAAAGATGATCTATGAAGTGCAGATTGAAGAAATAAACGATTTAGATCGTTAAAGTTCGATGTGGTGTGGACCCAAGTAATTCCCATTTTTATTATAAAAAAAAATATTATCCCTTCCATTAAAAGCCTCCTACTAATAGTTAACTTCTGGCGTACTTAAAATTGCTAAACTAACCCTACTCTTAACCGGGTGAAGCGAGGACTCGTTGGGTAACTTAAATCACCCCATCGCTAACCTGAATTTGTTAAAACGTAGAAATTAAATTTTCTGTGATTTCGTGTCATGTATAACTTTACAAGTTCTAATTTCAATTTTCTCGCACAGAATGTGCGAGGGGTGACCAAACAAGAACATTAAAAGTTGTTAAACATTTTTTAACCCAACTTATCCAACAAAGAAAGATTTCCATCTCAAACAATTATCTAAAAAATTAATAAGAAAATAGTGCATCCAATTATTTTTGTACATGGAACCCTTGTACCAACGTCACCACTATAATCATCACTTAACGTAACGTTGTGTTCCGATTACCACAACCTAGACGTTTTACACATAACTGTTAATTTTCTCTTTCATTGTTTTACTAGTCAACTGGGGCGGCTCAATGCTTATTTATTTTTGAAACTTTTTTTAAATATCATATGAATTTATGTATATTTTTTAATTTGTCATATAAAATAATGTTTTAAAAATTTGTTGTATTAATTTTCTAAAATCTTTAACTCGTCATTTCTTTTAAATTCATGTTAACTTTTCTGCATAAAAGAGGTTTTTGTTCAATCATTTCGGAATGGTTTTGAACTTTTACTTTTACACAAGTTTTCTACTTCTCTTTAGAACCAAAACATTTTGGCTAATAAAAACAATATGCCACATTTTTTTTTAAACTTATGGTGATCTACTAGCAAAGTATATTAGGCTCACTAAAATTGAGTTTAACTATTTACAAACTGTGAGGATTTAATGTGATCAATCATGTTTATTAATTTTGCTTAAATTACCAATTTCGTTAGTTGGATTAAAGGAAACGTTTTTCGTTGAAGGAACATCATATCTTTAGTTATTTCAAATCGATTTTAGTTGGAGCATCTAAATGTAATGGAAGACAAACAATTAGTTACAAAACAAATTGATTAATGATTCTAAATAACTGAATTACAATAATTAGTTTTAGTTATTGAAAATATGTTGGTAACACATACAATTTGTTTAACCTTTCTCTATATTCACTATGAAAAAGAACAATGAATCTTTGAAATGTCAACAAACTAACGCTTTTTTCATCCTAATTAATGGATGAGGTAATATGAGATAACGTTTGTCTCAACTTAGTTGACGAACAATGTAATATGAGATATGTACGATGATACATAGTACCATAACTAAAATGAGACATAATAAATTGTATAGAATAAAATGAAATTTCATGTAAAATACACGAGCATAACTGAAATGAGCGCCTTCTTTAAATCATTTTCATAGAAGATAAATGTTTTAACCATTAAATCATTTTCATATAATATATTTACAAATTCTTTTAACCAGTAAAAGGAGGAGCGTAGGAGAATTATCTTATTTTAATTAATTTGTGTTAAAAACCTTTTCGTTTCATTATTTTTACACCAAGGTCCTCCATGCCTTTTGCACCAAGATCCTGCATTCTTCTTTTTTACCCTTTCCGCCCCTCGTGGATTTGACTACACAATTAACCAAAACAGAGTCGTGCCTTTTAAGTCCGCTCCCGTACGCTTGCGACCAGAGGCCCGAACCGCCCTAATTGGCGGACGCCACTCCCTCATTCCATTCCAGTTTAATCCAATTCACGCACGCGCGTGCGTCATCACCGGCTTCTCCGGTCATGTTGGTACTCTCTCCTTACACACCTAACCGGTAACTCCTCCCACCTTTCCACCTTCCAAACCGGTTTCCAAGGACTCATAAAACTTCGTGCATGAATTCATTACACTCCCTCCCTATTGTCTGCCTGCCAGGACCACCATCCTATCTCACGTGTCATCCGAACACTGGCCCACCTACCTAAATACGAATTCATTCCAATAGAATCGTGCCACGTCACTGGATGCAGGTTAATTGTGTCTAACCGGGTGCACTGGATTTGATGGACGCACAAATGAAGTGTCATGTCGACTGGATTTTGGTTGCATTTCAATGAAATGTCACCGAAAGACAAAAGTCAGATTATTACAACAGCGCTCCGGCTCGTCTGCTCTTATTCCCACTTCCGCTACGTACCATCCGCCAATCAGGCTCCTCCACGTGCAGATTCAGGAGAATTTAGTTTCCGATACTTTCCCTCTCTTTTGCGAAAATATCGTGCGTGTCCAGACCACCCTGACGTGGCGCCATGTCATTGGACCTAAAAGAAAATGGCGTGAAAACAGCGACCCTCAGTGCGCCTTTGGCTTTTTTAAGTTTTCCTTTTGCCCGTATGGGATAGGCGATTTTACCAACAACCCGAAAAATAATTAATTAACTTTATATTTAATTACTTAACTTTTATTTTATTTTATTTTAAAAAAATTTTAATTTCGAAAGGCAGAGGGCAGAGGAATTGGGAAATGGAAGAAGAGGGCGCTTTTTTATTCTCTCTTTCTTTCTTCTTCTTTCTCTCTCTTTATTTGCTCAGAAAACAGAGGAGGTAGATTTTCTCGGAGTCCAAACAAGTCTCTTTGAGAGGTGACCTGAAGAAGAAGAAGAAGAAGAAGAAGCAGTTTTAGATCTGCGTCACTGTCGCAGTCCTTCAATGGTGCTGCTTCCGCCCTCTCCTTCTTAGCTGGAAGATTTGGTAAGATTCGCTTCGATCACACTACAAACTCACCTATACATACACACATACATATATATTGTGTCTCAGTCTTAGACTGGCTGAGGATACCGTCGTCTACTCCTGATCTTCGGGAATGACGACTCTCGATATCCGTGGATATTTTGTACGTATTTTTGTTTGGTTAAAGCTGTGATTTTTTAGGAGTGAGAAATTATCATATAAATTATCAATATTTTTCTTATTTTTTTTACATTTTTGGGAAGATCAGTAGTGCGATTGTGGCTGCTTTGAGTTTTTACTTTGGTTTCTGTGCTTGCAGATCTGTTGGTTTTAGGTGATGATAAAAATTACAAAAAAGATGCAATTTTGTGCTCAAGATTTTTTTGGGGTTTTAATTTCTCAGCGTAGTTCAATGTTGGTATTGTTTCTGATAAAAATTAATCACCCATATGTGTGAATCTTAATTTCTGATATAATTTTATTTTTGGTTTTTCAATGTTTGCTCAGTACTATAACAGGGGTTGATTTCTTAATAATTTTTCTCATGGAATTAATAATATTGTTTGAGATTATGTGTGGTTTATATGGCATCGGATTTGAAATCTACATATCTGATATACAACTTGTGTGAGTGAAAATCCTTGAGGGAGTTAACCATTTGTACTTACTTTTTATCAATCGGCTAGTATCAAAAATAGAAAACCAATTTGATTCGCGGATTACTGAGTTCCGTTTGTTGGATTTCTATTCGTGTCTGTTAAATCCACCAAGCTTGTGTTTCTTGTTTCTAAGAATGTTGTTTGTTAGTCTAAAATCGGCGTCATCCTTGTATGGCCACTTTGTCCTTATGGTTTCTTTTGGGGACGTTTAGTTCGTATGGGTGTTTGTATGTGTAATATGTATATACATATATCTATATATTTCTTGTAGTTTAATTCAATTATTTGTTATTATTATGTTCAGCTGGCATCCCAGCAAATGAAAGCATGTGCAATGGATCGGACCAGATAAAACCCAATTCTTCTCCAGCACCATCTCTTATCTCTGTTGACGAAAGTAGACTCTCCAATACAGCCATGAATCACTTGACAGTTGAAACTGAAGATGCTTTTGCCAGCTTACTTGAGCTTGCTGCGAACAATGACATTGAGAGCTTTAAACGATCAATTGAGCAGGACCCTTCTGCCATCGATGAGATTGGTTTGTGGTATTGTCGTCAGAAGGGCTCAAAACAGATGGTTAATGAGCACAGAACCCCTTTAATGGTTGCTGCTACATATGGTAGCATTGACGTCGTGAAGCTAATTCTTTCTCTCTCTGATGCTGATGTGAACCAGGCCTGTGGGCGTGATAGGAGCACTGCTCTTCACTGTGCTGCTTCAGGTGGGGCTGAGAATGCTGTGGATTGTGTGAAGCTGCTTTTAGGAGCTGGTGCCGATCCTAATTCGCTTGATGCTAATGGTCATCGGCCTATTGACGTTATAGTTGTTCCTCCTAGGCTACAGAATGTCAAATTAGCTCTAGAAGAACTCCTTGTGATTAATGGTACTGCTGGTGAAAAAACTCTCACAGTGTCAACGAGAACCATACATTCAACTTCCCCTCCACTGTCAGCTTCCCCAGAAAATGGGTCTCCATCTGCTTTAGATTTTACTTGTTCCCCAACAAAGTCGAAGTTCTATAATTCTCTCTCTTCTGCATCAGAGAAGAAGGAATATCCTGTTGACCCCTCTCTTCCAGACATCAAGAACAGCATTTATTCAACTGATGAGTTCCGAATGTATTCATTCAAGGTGAGGCCTTGTTCACGTGCATACTCTCATGATTGGACTGAGTGCCCTTTTGTCCATCCAGGGGAAAATGCACGAAGAAGGGATCCAAGGAAGTTTCATTATAGCTGTGTTCCTTGTCCTGATTTCAGAAAGGGGGCTTGCAGACGTGGAGATATGTGTGAATATGCTCATGGGGTTTTTGAGTGCTGGCTACACCCAGCTCAGTATCGAACTCGACTTTGCAAGGATGGTACAAGCTGTGCAAGGAGAGTCTGCTTTTTTGCCCACACCACAGAGGAACTCAGGCCATTATACGTTTCTACTGGTTCTGCTGTACCTTCTCCTCGCTCGAGCACCTCTGGTGCTTCGGCCATGGATTTTGCTGCTGCAATGAGCCTCTTGCCTGGTTCCCCATCATCGGTCAATGTCATGTCTCCTTCACCATTTACTCCACCCATGTCTCCATCTGCCAATGGCATGTCACACTCATCTCTGGGTTGGCCACAACCTAATGTCCCGGCCTTGCATCTGCCAGGTAGCAATCTTCAGTCTAGTCGATTGAGATCTTCTCTTTGTGCAAGAGATATGCCAGCAGATGATTTTGATTTACTGCCAGAGTTTGATATGCAGCAACAGCAGCTGCAGCAACAGCAGCTACTAAATGAATTATCTTGCCTATCCCAACCATCTCTGAGTAATAATTCACTGAACCGTTCTGGTCGAAGGACAACCCTAACCCCCTCAAATCTTGATGATATCTTCTCTGCAGAGAGCTTATCACCCCGGTACACTGATCAATCATTGCAATCAGGTGTTTTCTCCCCAACTCACAAATCAGCTGTTCTCAATCAATTTCAACAGCAGCAGAGCATGCTTTCACCGATCCATACAAACTTTTCTCCAAAAACTGTTGATCATGCTCTATTGCAGGCCTCTTATGGGGGCCCATCCTCTGGGAGGATGTCTCCACGGAATGTGGAACCTATCTCACCAATGGGCTCTCGGGTTTCGATGCTAGCTCAAAGAGAGAAGCAACAACAGTTTCGTAGCCTTAGTTCACGAGAACTCGGTTCCAATTCTGCATCCATTGTTGGTTCCTCTCCAAATTCTTGGTCAAAATGGGGATCCTCCAATGGAAAACCAGATTGGGCAGTTTCTACAGATGAATTGGGTAAGCTACGCAGATCATCTTCTTTTGAGCTTGGGAATAATGGAGAGGAGCCAGATCTGTCATGGGTTCAGTCACTTGTTAAAGAATCTCCTACCGACATCAAAGAGAAGCAAACACCAAGCTCAGCTGTTACGGCCACTGGTTCCTCCAACAACGGTCCAAGTGCAAACTCCCAAAGGGAGGCGGTCGATCATGCTGTGTTGGGAGCATGGATTGACCAAATGCATCTTGATCTCGTGGCTCAGCAGAACTGACACAACGTGGCGGCTATCCCAAAGGTAGTTAACAAGAATGTTTTAGTATACAACATAATGCCTTTTTTCGACTCAAATTAAATAACACAACGCCCTTCTGTTTTCCAGATTTTGTTGGCGGGTGGGCATGGAAGGTAGCTAAACATGGATTACCAGGTCACTTGAAGGAATTCATTTCACCATTTATTGTCACAGAAGTTAGAAAAGAGTAAGAATACCTCTGGGTTATACTCGAAAAAGTCGGAACCCGGTCTAGGTGCCGTTTTCTTCGAAAATATTTTAAAATTTTAGGGGTTTATTATGATCATCAAATTTTTTACTTCTTAAGATGAGCAGACATGTTCTATGAACGTGAAGCTGGAAAATCATATGGCCTGTTTAATATTTTGGGTTCCTTTTATTCATTGTCAAAATTCAGTACAAAAATTAGGAGGGGGTCATTTTATTATTGTCTCAGAGAGGTTTCTTCATATTACGAGCCTGGACTGGACCTCTGGTCCATTTTTGGGGATTGGAAAGGTTGTTCTTGCTTCTAATGGTTCTTTTTTCTCATGTAATTTTGTAATGCGGCAACTGCTGCTAGTGGGGCAGTTGCTAGGGATAAAAAGAGGGAGATGGAGAAATTATGATCCTTCCATAATTGTAACATTCAAGTTTTACTGCTATTGGTATTCAGATGCTTATATTTTTCATGTTTTTATATTACCCATCATTCTTTTTATCCTGTGTTTGAGTATGTTAATTCAGTGTGTTTCTTTTTTTTGGCCATAGATTAAATAATCAAAGAGTGATCAAAGGGACGAAAACAAGATGAGTAATTCAAAAGGTGGTGAACGAGAGAGTGAAAATCTCTGTCCTGTTAAGGCTCATTAGTGATTGTTTGTGTAGAAAATACTAATTGATCTGGTGTTCGTTTAGAAGTGTTTTTAAAATGATCGAAACTACTTTCGTGAAAATGCTTTTGAATTAATCTTTAGTAAAATGACAAGTGAATTTTAGAAAATCAATTTAATGTTTTATGCAATTACATAAATGATGTTTCTTCCAAAAAGTAAGTTCTTTTGAAACTTAAAACATATTTAAAAAAAAAAACATTTTCAATCATTTTAAAAATGGTTTTAAATAAGTTCATGAGTTTTTTAGCTAGTAGGGTGTGTTCCTAAAAATTTTAAAAGTTGAAGTACCTGAAAAAGCATCGGACAAGTGCTTTATGAAGAAGCATTTGAGATGGGAGGCAGTTTGTTTGCACTCCTGTTTGGATGTCCTTCTCATGCCCTCCTATTTGTGCGGTCACGATTAAGTTATGTCAACATTTTATATTGATTTTTTTTATATAAAGATAATAAGATAAAAAACAATAGGAATATAAAATGTTAACGTGGTTTAACCGTGACGGCATAAATAGGAGGGCATGAGAAGGGCACTCGTACAGGAAGGTAGACAATCTGCCTCCTTTGACATGTGTTTCTCTAAAAAACGTTTTATGATTCATAAGCACTTCTAACTGTTTTGCTGAACATAGGCAATTTTATTTTATCTTCAAAACTCAAAGCGTTTTTAGCCAAGCAATTTAGCAATCTAAGAATATAATTACCTTTGTAATTTGATCTTCCCTGCGAGTTGTACTGGTTTTGGTTTTGGTGCGTTAATAGGATAGCATTAAGATGGGGAAATGCGATTTGGTGGGGTTCCAAATCACGATCATAGTGGTGGGATTTGAGATTATGTGGATGTGGGATGTGGGATTTGGGATATGGAAGTTGGATGGGGAAAAGAAAAAGATATTGGATTTGGATTCTCTCTCAATCCTTTTGGGATATTTATGAATTCTGGGTTCTATTGTTTATTTTATGCCTAGTAGCATAACAAAAGTTGCAGATCTCACTGTTTCAATGTGATTATATAATGATTATCATCTGCTTTTCTTGTTTCTCTCCACAGTTCATTCTTCAAAAAGTATGTTACAGCTGTTTATAGGTTTAGTTATTTATAATGTGCTAATGCGCGAGTGGGTGACACGCTGCTTGGATACGAAATTGGTTATTCATATATGAAAGGAAAACAATGTGTGCATTGTTTACTCCGTCGGATATCATATCATGTGATGTTGATGTTGAAATCTCATATTATATGATGTTGACGATCATTACCTTCTTTTAATATCAAATCATTTTTCTGTTAACAATATGTCAATATTTTAGATTTTATTTATTTTTAAAAGGATAAATATATCAATATTTGAGATGTTTTGTGGAATTTGGTTCATCTTTGGGTATTTTTTTCTTTCCCCTAAGATATAGGTAAACGACTCATGAGCACAAAGATGAGCCATAAAACTAATTAAAAACAAGAAAAAGTAGGAAGTTGAAAGGGACTTGGAGAGGAATAAATGTCAATAAGAAGGGGTTGGTATTAACTTTTTATTTATTTATTCTGTAATGTTGTTTGATGATGAGCATTGTCTAAATTCTAAGTCACTCTTTAAAGATTAATTCTGCAAAAAATCAAACAAACTAGAAATCTTTAAACCTTTTGATTAAAGTTTTTGAAAAAAAAAAGTTCTTGAAATTTCGCAAGTAGCCCTCTACCACAGTGGTGGAGGGAGTGTTGCCATTGCACTACAGTGTGGGTTCGAACCCGGTTGGCTCCCTAATCCAACCACGGCGTGTGCTCGAACCGGTTGGCTCCCTAATCTAACATCTAATCTAACAAATCTATCGTTTGAAAAAAAAAAAAAAAATTAAAATTTCAATGTTACGTGAGAAACATAGTTTGTCTTATTTCTATAGAACTGTTAAATGAGTAACAATTCTGAATTTAGTTAATATTTAGCATAAATAATTTTAAAGATAAATTAGAAAATAGACGATTCATGTCATTATATGTTTTACAGAATGAAAAGAGCTGAAAAATAAAACAAAAAGTTGCTAGCACTCCTCTAATAAACATACTTGTTCCACTTTCGGTGCATAGGATTGATGGGGACATTTCTTGTTAGCAGCCAAACTTTGCCAAGAACGTGCTTAAGGACAACAAGCCCTCTTTAAAGTATTGTGGACATTTGATTTATTTTTATTTTTTTATGAAGCGAATTTAGTACTCGTCAACCTAATAAAAAGGATGAGCCCTAAACCCTTTATCATGTCCTAAATAGAGTATTTATTTTTTCTTAATATTTTTATACATTTGATTGACTGTCTGGCAATAATGCACACCCTAAATGTTTGATTACTGAACATAGTATTAGTGTGTAGTGTGTAGTTATCAGTCACAAATTAGATCGTTAAACAATAGATGAAATATTATCATGAACTTGTATACACCAAAATTTATTACGAAAGGTCGGATGAGCAACGAAGTATATATTGGTTATGCATTTGACACTAATCCAATATTCCTCGGCACCAACCAAATTTGAACAATAAAAAATATCAATCAAAACTTAGAATATGAAGAAAATAAATTATTTCAAGAATTGTCTAATAGATATGAGCAAAGTGAGATTATATGGTTTTCAGCTCTCTAAGGATGGAAAATACTCTCTCAATTTCGGCAACGCATCATCAATATGTATGTGTAATCTCACTTTTTCAAATAAAATTATAAAATACAAAATCACCTAATAACATGTGCCTAGCCTGATAGCATTTAACTTAATGGTACTTCTTCTATTGTAGAAAGAAGTTTTTAGTTCCAACACTTTTATTCTATTTTTTATATTAAGATATTTGGGTTGGAAATTGGGTTTCATTACGTAAAATCTCACTTACAAGCAGAGAAGATTACTGTTAGATGATAATGCTAGTAGCATCTCTGATTGAATAATATCAATACTCACGGATTTTTAATTTTGAGACAAAAACTCAGTCATTAGATGTGTTGATGCACAAAATCAGCGAGGACTTTGGTACAACAGAAAGTATCAAGTTTGTGACCTTCACTAGATTGTTTCGGTCACTGGTGTAGGTAAGTATGTAAATGGACAGAGACAGGGAAGCAAAC
>JADOBS010303720.1:0-22974 GCA_015708375.1 Cydonia oblonga | reverse complement strand
ATGTAGTGTATGTTTTTTTTTTTTTTTTTTTACATTTGGATTTAGACACTGCGTTGCGGTGTCCATTCCTGGTTTCATTTTTTCCATCACTCACACGCCTCCTACATTTCCATTTTTACATTTGAATTCAGACACTACAATGCAGTGTCAGTTTCCTGGTTCATTTTTTATTTTTGGATTCAGACGTTGTGTTGCATTATCCATTTCCTAGTTTCCTTTTTTCCATTACTCACATGCCTCTTGCATGTCCATTTTTACATTCAGTTTTAGACATTGCAATGCAGTTTTCGTTTCCTGGTTATATTTTTAACTTTTGGATTCAAACGCTGTGTTGTAGAGTCCATTTCCTAGTTTCGTTTTTTTTCATTCACTCACACTTTATTTTTTATTTTTTTATTTTTTATTTTATTTTTTTATACTTTTGGATTCAGACACTGCAATGCAATGTCTATTTCCTTGTTATATTTGTATTTTTGGACTCAAACGGCGTGTTGCTGCGTTTGTTTCCTTATGTCATTTTTTTTCATCACTCGCACGCCTCATGCAACTTATGATTTTTATATTTTGATTTAGACACTACAATGCACTGTCCATTTCTGGCTCTACTTTTATATTTAGATTCAAACACTGCAACGCAGTGTCCATTTCCTAGTTCTGAATTGCAGGCTGTAGAACTTTGCACTCTCTCATCTCACAATCTCTCTCTTGGCAAGCTCTTGGAAGTCTAGCCAAATCCGCCCTTGTCCAGTAACCATTTTTTCATAATTTCATTTCTAAAGGTATTCTTCAATCAAACTCATAGCACCCTTGTGTTGAAACAGAGAATCGCTAAGATGACTCCCTTATTAAAGATCTACCCTTGAGTTAGGCAGACTCCTCCATGTAAACGAAATGCACAAGAGAGAGAAAGAGGGAGATTGATATCAGAGTTAAGTTCTAACTATTTATAATATCTTAAAGCCTATGTGACATTCAAAGAGAGAAAAATAGAGAGAGAACGATAGAAAAGTCAAGTTCTAATTGGGTGCAATGACTTAAAGACTATGTAGCATTCATCATTGTCATATGCCTAATTAAAAAAAAATATATCATCGATTAAGTCCAAAACAAAAATATGCCATTCATATATGGCTAAATAGTTATTGTGGCCTTATAAATTAATTGAGGGAGAGAGGTGTGGCAACAGAGGGAAAATGAAATTGGTACCAGGTGGAATAACCTGCAATTTACAATCTATATGCGTTCTTGTTTGACTAGTCAGCAACACTCATCAAGTAAGCTCAGATATGTTAGTTTACTCACAGCGGAAGAAGTCAAACTAAAGTTCAGTTTACTATAAAGTTCCTTGTTAACTATGATCCAGTTTAGTGCTCATTTTAATACTAAGAAGCTTAGTTGCAAGGACTTATCTATTTGTGAATAATGAAGAACATATATCACAACCAAAAGGAAGGTAGGTAAGTAAACTAGTAAAGCGATAAATTGCACGACATGTTTTTGGCCGGAAAAACCCACCTTTGGGTTAAAAAACCAGGGACTCTCAACTGAGTCCAATCCACTAGTGAAATCAAGATTCTTACAAAGTAACCACACAAGCTCAATTCCTTGATGATCTACAAAGCAGCTTGTACCTTTGTGCAACCTTGCCTTTCACAAGACAGACTCCTTCAGTCTTCATTGAGTGGCAGCTCCTCCTGAGCTTTTCACCTTATTGGACCGTGATCCAATCAACTTATGTAAATAATATTATGATGAAGTTGATGCAAATCTGGATTTGTTGTCTAGTCAGTTTCACTAGTTAAACACTTGAAAGATGAAACTGATGCGAATCCAAAAAGAGGTTACTTCAAAGATTTGAAACTTATAAAAACTTGACTTGAAACAAAAATCAAAATCACAAAAGCAATGCTACCCTAATATGCAATGATGTGGGTGTTTAGTGCATGGATGTGATTTTGCGACTAGGGTTTTCTAGTGAGAAGGGCAGCTCCAAGCTAAAATCAACTTTTTCAAAAGATAAACTCTCCTAGCCAAGTGAAAATGAAACCCTAGATGAAGCTTTTATAGTGGGCTTGTTTCAGACAAAGAGAAGCGGATGGAAAGGCCACGTGTCATGTGCAAAAGCAATCTGTAAAGATCTAGGGTTGAAAAATGCTCTCGGGGAAAAGACTGTCAGAAAACCTATGTGGGTTATCTTAAAGTGTGAGCCAGCTCGCCTGAAAGCAGTGAGAAGATTTGACTAGACAGAATGAACTGGAAATAGTGACATGAAATGCATATGTATGAACAAACCTTTGATGTAGAGAAATTAAGCTCTTGAGATGAATATTTCTAGTAACATGATCCCAAAAAAGTATTTTAACCCTAAATCTAACAACGGCATGTGTGGTACAATTTACAACATTTGACAATGGAAGCCAAACAATAAAACTAGACTTCACAATCTCCCCCTTTGGCTTTCCTTGACAAAATAACCCAAACCCTATAACTAAAATCACCCAACCTCACTCAAGAGAACACAAAAGGATGAATCCTGCAAAGAAGTACTCTTGATAAAGAACAAGTGAAAAGTTATCATGGTTAAAGCAATTACAAGGAAGTAAATTGTTTAGCATTGTACATGATTACAACACAATACGAATTTTCAAATTTTAATTTTCTCCCCCATTTTGTCATGGCAAAGACAAAGGATGTAAAATGAATGAAATGCCATTTTCACTAAACAAAATAAATGGATATGACAATTAAGCTCATAAAAAAATATGCAACCACCAATGAAGTAGTATGAACCAACAACAAAGACATAGCATAACACATCAAGTTAAGCACAAGGTACAATTCACGGTACCAAATTATTAAAACCAAAGGAGCATGTCAAAGCAATTTGTTCAAAACACTCATGTGTTTAGGAATAACAACAAAAGCTAAACCGAGAGTAGCACAACAATAATTACAAAAATATGAAGTTCCAAATTACAATGTAAGCACAAATGTTTAATAACAAAGTAAACGAACTCGAACTCCCCTATGATTAGTGCTCTCCTAAGAAACTACACTGCTACTACACTTCCCCATAAGCTTACTCCCCCATAAGTTGAGACGATGCAATCGAGTGAAGCAGGAAGGCATTGGCCTCAATTTCTTCAGCAGGGTCTTCTTCAGGGTCCTCCTCAAGGTCTTCCTCAGGATCCTCTTTAACTTCATCGTCCTTATCATCCAATTACGTGAACCTGGTATCCTTGGCCATGGGGATAGAGAGAGAGGTTAGGTTCAAAGTTTCAGAAGAAGCAACCCTTTTTCCTTTGGCAGCATACGCTGCAACCATCTTTGATCTCGAGAATGAGCAGATGATGTGGCAGTGAAATAGGATGGGGATGATGGTACAAATTGAGGTTGAGGGACAACCATGGGAAATGAGGGAAACAATGAGCATTTAGGAGTCAATTTTAGAGAACGTATAATAGGAGCACAAATGAAGATGGATTTTAGGAAAATTGACTCAAAGACTGTGTAGGAGTTGTGTGACTGACATGAGGTAAGGATGTAGTGTGACGAAACATTTGCATAAAATTCTTGAACCATTGAAAGATTGAAAGTCAAAGGAGGTGAGTTTAACTGATGAAGTTTGTACCTTTCAATGAGATCTTTGACAAGATGGCATCAGTCACAGGGAGGTCATCCCAGACAATCCTTCTCTCAGGAAAAACTTTTCTAGTAGCCACAACTCCGAAGAATTTCTTGGCAGAAGATGTGGGAAACGTGGACAGTAGAGTGTTTGAAGGCTCAGTGTTGGCTTCTCTCGCGATTTGAGAACATGTTTTGCGACGAGGAGGATTAGGTTGCATTTTGGAGTGATGAAAAGAAGTTCAACTTGAAGACATGATTAAGACACCCTTATATTGACAGTTGCTCACAGTTTGAATCGAGAGAAAGAGAGATGACTAGAGCAAATGGCACAAATGAGGATGAATCTAAAAACCTAATGTGATAAGAGAGGGTAAATGACTAGGACACTCTGAGATTAATTTGGACTATAGAGATGATATCAACGATTTAGATTGGACAGGTAAACCATAAAGTGCAATGATAGAAATACCCTTAATGAACATCTCTTTTCTGACACGTGCCGCGACTGGACAGAAAAAGCAAACACCCAATTTGAAAATAATTTTGTCCCAAACGCAATGATCACATGGAATACCACACTCAAGATCTACAAATAACACAAAAGACTAGCATAATCATAGCACCATTAGGCTACAACCAATTAGACATTCCTCACAGATAATCTCAGATGAAAACAACTCCAATATCTATGCTTCCAAACACAAGAGCTGAACTTAACCAAAGACTTGAAGGAAAATATGATATGCAATGCTATCTACAAAGATCTTCAAAATCATACAACATCCATGATGTGTCAAGGTATGGGAATGAGATTGGAAATATACATCTCTAAATAATAACTTCATTTGACTATGCTCAAGATTATTTGAAGGCTAACCAAACTTTTAATAATCCATTAAGTTCAAGAAACAACACTTAGAGCATAAATCAAGCAAATGAGCAAAACACACCGCACAATGGGAAGCTAAAGCCAAATGGAACTTTGAGATGACATATGGAAGTAGGAAACCAAAGTCATTTGATATGGTTGGTGCAAGATGTATTTGAAGCACCCTAAAACACTTTTCAACTTTTTATGGCAAGTGGGAAGGATTTGGTTGAACATGATATTGCATGTGAGAACATATTTGTAAGGATGAATGATTGAGGTTCCTTTTTTGACATTGATTATGTTGACCATAAGTGGTAATATTGACGCGTAAGACATTGATTTTTCTTTTGTGAAGCATTGAACATGAAAACAAGATAGAACATGTGGTGTTTTGCACTGGAATTGATACTTAACCTCAACTTATGGAGTAAATAGAGTCACTACAACCTAATCAAGACCAAAGTAAGCCTAACCCTAAAATCAATATAAGTTTTTGCTAAATAAAATAATGATTTTTTAGAGATTATCAATCATATTAGGGAGAACCTTTGACATCACAGTGAAAATATTATTTAAGGTTTTTCCACAAAATATCACCTATGTATGACAATTAAGAGATGCAAAATGAGAATAGCAAAGCTAACTGATGATATGTTTGACTAATCCTAAACAACAATAAAAACTACGTATGCAACAAATAAAATTGTAAGCATAGCTATTCAACCTGTTCAGTTGATTGCACAAAGGACAACATACCATCGAAGATTTTTATCTCCTTGATAGACAAGAGTACTTGTGAGAAGTTAGCTAGCTATTTCTTAAGTGGTACTAAGACTAGAGCACTTGTCATTCTTTCCAACACTTCATCAACGAGATGAGATTCAGTTTCAAAACAATTTGTTGATAATTGTTGAGCAATATTCATCCAAAAGTCAATGTTACACATGAGATCACAATGAAAGCAATTAGCAAAAGTTTTCACACCAAGATTATTGAACATATACAACATCCACACCAAGAACATATACAACATCCAAACCAAAATATCACAAGGAAACAAAACAAGGTCGCAATTTGCAATAGTATGATAGAGGGAAACATACTTTTGATTTTCCATGCACCAAGCAATTGAGATTGTCATTATCCTCCCATAGAACACCATTAGATTTTGGTCATTTGAGATCATTTCAACCAGATGTTGCATTTTGGGAATTTTAGAGTATGTATAGTGCTTTTCCACATTAAGAGATTCACGTAAGTGGCATTCAGAGAAGAAGACCATTGCCAGCCTATTTGTGATAAAAAAAATTCATCAATTTCTTTACCCCACAAAGGCCATTCACTGTTTTTAGGAACCATAAGTGTGTAACAATTTTTCTCTTATCTAGGGAGAATAAGCAAGTTCTTTCCCTTCTTATTAACCACTCTGTAGCCTTTCTTGGTAAAACAAAGTTCATCGGCAAAATCATCACAAATCTGGCTAATGCTAAGTAGGTTTGCATGTAATTCAGCCACATAATAGACGTCTTCAAGTGGAGGAAGACCAGGAATGTTGACTACCCCCTTTCCATTAATCTGAGACATGTGTCCACCACCAAACGCAATAACATTGCCATTATTTGGTACAAGTGACAAGAAGACATCTTTATTTCCGGACATATGACATGAGTAACCACTATCAAAGTACCAAACATCTGGTTTTGGAACAAAAGGAGCACAATGAAAAACTAGACATTTATCAGACCCACTTTAATGCCTCCTTGAAACAGACTTTGTACAATTTGAGCTAGAAGAACTAACAACCTGCGCCATTCTGTTGATTTCCATGGCTAGTTGATCAACCTGGTCCTTCAAGTCATCCTTCTTTTCCACGAATTTTTTTTTCCTGCACAATGGTCGAATATGACCAAGTTCACCACATCTATGACATGTGGGAATGAATTTTTTCTTTAAGAAAGATTTGGCTATAGAGGTTACAAGTAAGGAACTTTCCTCAATATCAGTGTAGGTGCACACAGAGCTTGAACCTGCTTCGAATGACCCTACATCACACAAGTCACGAACCGGTTTTCCAATACCCAATAAATCATTAAGCTTCTCATCCCCACTAGTTAAGCACTTTAAGCGATGGTTAACCACAATATATTTCATTATTGGTCCTTAGCAGATGAAGTTGATGCAACAGAGTTTCTTCTGAATCATTAGCTCCTGAACTTGAGCTTCAAGTGCACCAATAAGATCATCTCTTTCATCTTCATCATCACAAACATAACCCCTTTCATAGAGTACCCTGATTTGGGCCTCAAGGGAGATAACGTTTTCACTCAAATCAGTTCTGACTAGTCGAAGAGACTTAACTTCTTTTCGCAGCTCAGTAATCTTTAGATTTAGCTCAACGTTGTTCAATTTGGCAACACATGTCTCATCGAACAATTATTCATACATGGTGGACAGTTCCTAATAAGACATCTTCTCATCATCATTCAGAGCTACCTCATCATTGTTAGAAGACACTTCTTTAACGAATGCAACAAAAGCAACTACATATTCTTCAATATTTGATGACTCTTCAGAGCTGTCAGATACTTCATCTTCATTATCACTCCATGTCACCATCATGGCCTTATCACGTTTCTGACTTGACATTTTGTTGTTTGCACACTAAACAGCCTGATGACCATTACCACCACATGCAAAGCAAGGTCCATGTACATTTGAGAAAAACTTGTCCCTTTTATCAACAAACTTCTCTTGCTTTCTTCCAAGGTTGAGCTTTTCATGCGGTTGAATCATGTGATTAATTGATGATTCTCTAGTCTTTTTGACCTCCTTGCCCTTGGTTTTGAGTATCCTTCTGAACTATTTAACAAATAATGCAAGATCATCTTCAGAGGATTGATCACATGATTCATTTTCAACACAACTGTTTCTTACACTTTGAAGAGCAACATCTTTATTTTTCTCGGAATCACCTTCTTCCATGTCAAGCTCAATTTCATTAGTTTACTGACCAATTTTCCAAGCTTAATCTCATTTAAGTCTTGAAATTCTTGAATAGCTGCCTTCTTTGCTTAAAATCTCTTGGGTAAAGTTCTCAAAATCTTTTGAACAATAGTTGTCTCATCAATAGGCTTTCCTAACCCCAAGGCCTCATTTGTTCACATTTCTACCTTTCCATAAAAGGTCGAGAAAGTCTCTGACTCAAGCATTATTAGATCGTCGAACTTAGATAAAGTCATTTGAAGTTTAAGCTCTCTTACTTGTTTGTCTCCTTCATGCAAAATTTTGAGTTTGTCCCAAGCTTGTTTTGCAGTGGTGCAATAACGAATATATGCAAACTGAGTTGGTGAGATGGCTGAAACAATGGCATTCCAGGCTTTTCTATTTGCCATGGCTAAAGAAATCTCCCCATGAGTCTGCTCACCTTTTGCTTTTACCACAGATT
This sequence comes from Cydonia oblonga, assembly GCA_015708375.1. Taxonomy (NCBI): domain Eukaryota; kingdom Viridiplantae; phylum Streptophyta; class Magnoliopsida; order Rosales; family Rosaceae; genus Cydonia; species Cydonia oblonga. The sequence goes on along the minus strand of JADOBS010303720.1, from coordinate 15,031 downwards.
CTCCATCAACTATCCTTGAATGAGCCTTCCATTCAGACGTAAGATAATCCACAACAATTAGATCATGTGTTTCAAGAAAGATTTGAATCTTTTCGCTCCATGAGGCATAATTTGTTCCATCAAAGAATGGAGGAGAGTTGCAAGATCCCGCAACACGATCACGATGCATGGTGAAAATCCACTCTATGTAAATCTAGAGCATGGCTCTGATACCAATTGAAATTGGTACCAGGTGGAATAACCTGCAATTTACAATCTGTATACGTGCTTGTCTGACTAGTCAGCAACACTTATCAACTAAGCTCAGATATGTTAGTTTACTCACAGTAGAAGAAGTCAAATTAAAGTTCAGTTTACTATAAAGTTCCTAGTTAACTAAGATCCAGTTTAGTGCTCATTTTAATGCTGACAAGCTTAGTTGCAAGGACTTATCTATTTGTGGATAATGAAGAACATATATCACAACCAAAAGGAAGATAAGTAAACTAGTAAAGTGATAAATTGCACAGGATGTTTTTGGCCGGAAAAATTCACTTCTAGGTTAAAAAATCGGGGACTCTCCATTGAGTCCAATCCACTAGTGAAATCAAGATTCTTACAAAATAACCACACAAGCTCAATTCCCTATCTGCGGAGCAGCTTGTACCTTTGTGCAACCTTGCCTTTCAAAAGATAGACTCTTTCGGTCTTCACTGAGTGGCAGCTCCTCCTGAGTTCTTCACCTTGTGGTACCGAGATCCAATCAACTTATGCAAATAATATTATGATGAAGTTGATGCAAATCAGGATTCGTTGTCTAGTCTGTTTCACCAGTCAAACACTTGAAAGATGAAGCTGACACGAATCCAAAAAGAGGTTAGTTCAAACATTTGAAACTTATAAAAACTTGACCTGAAACAAAAATCAAAATCACAAAAGCAATGATACCCTAATATGCAATGATGTGGGTGTTTAGTGCATGGATGTGATTTTGTGGCTAGGGTTTTTAAGTGAGAACCAAGGGGCAGCTCCAAGCTAAAATCAACCTTTTTCAAATGATAGACTCTCTTAGCCAAGTGAAAATGAAACCCTAAATGAAACTTTTATAGTGTGCTTGTTTCAGACAAAGGGGATGGAAATGCCATGTGTCATGTGCAAAAGCAATATGAAAAGATCTAAGGTTGAAAAACGCTCTTGGGGAAAAGGCTGTCAAAAAGCCCATGCGGGTTGTCTTAAAGTGTGTGCCCAGCTCGCGTGAAAGCAGCGAGAAGATTTGACTAGACAAAGTCACTGGACAAGATGAATTGGAAGTAGTGACATGAAATGCATATGTATGAACAAGCCTTTGATGTAGAGAAATTAAGCTTTTGAGATGAATATTTCTAGCAGCATGATCCCAAAAAAGGGTTAATTATACTAACATCCCCTGAGGTTTATTAAGTTTTCACAAAACCCCTTCATGTTTGAGACATTAGACTACCACCCCCTCAGGTTTTGATTCACTTTCACATAACTCCCTTCAGTCAAAATTTTGGCAATGAAATGACAAGTTTACCCTTTTACTAATTTCTTAAACAATAAAGAATTATATTAGAAAAAGTAAATATCACAAAAAAAAAAAGCATTAGAAAAAGGGCTGGTGGAGCAGCCACCCTGATCTCGTGCCCATTTCAACACCCGCTTCTTTGTGGCGCAGATCGACCTTGGATTGCCAGTTTCCATCGTCTACTTCAACTCCCAGAAGAAGCTAGCAAACAGGATGCACTAAGCGTTTCCATATAAGCTAGCTAGAGTGGATGGTGTGGTGGTGTTTCTCCAAGGAATAAGATGGAATTAGCCATCCATTGATGCACCATACACATAGTCCAGAACATTTCCAAGTCACCATTTTTAAGAGAAACCCAGAAATTCAAACACCAATTTTTTTCACCAAAGTTGGGGTTTTTGATAAATTTGAACAAAACTCAGATGAGATTATATGCAAATTTTCAGAAACAGAGAAGAGCCTAAAAACTAGAAATATTCTTGCCGTAGTGGAATGGTCAATTGATGGCTTTTTCTTTCTTGATAGACATATGACTTCTGCTTGAGGGAGGAGTTGAAGGACCTGGGCAGCGGGCAGGCATGGGGAGAGGAAAGGGTGGGGCGGGGGAGAGGAAGGGATGAAGATGGGCTGCGGGGAGAAAGTTCTCAATATTATAATTATTTTTTAATGTTTAATTTATTCTTTTATTGTTTAAAGTTATTTTTAATGAATTTATTCTTTTAGTGTTTAATTTATTTATTTTAAATATTTTTTTTCTAATATTTTTGTTGTTGTTTAAATAATTAGTTATAAGGGTAAAGTTGTCAATTTATTAGCAGAATTTTGACTAAAGGGGTTATATGTAAGTAAATTGAAACTTAAGGGGGGTGTTAGTGTAATGTCTCAAACGTGAGGGGGTTTTGTGAAAACTCGATAAATATCAAGGGGTGTTAATGTTATTAACCCTCCCAAAGAAATATTTTAACTCTAAATCTAACAAGAGTATGTGTGGTACAATTTACAACATTTGAAAAAGGAAGCCAAATAATAAAACTAGACTTCATAAAAAAACAGATGGAGAATAGGCTAAGTTTTCTTTAGTGTTTAAATTAGTACGGCTAAGTTTTTTTATTTTTTATTTTTTATTTTTTTTTAATTTTATGTATTTGTTTGTCAATTTTATTTATTATTATTTTATTTATTTTTTTATGTATTTGTTTGTCAATTTTAGTGATAATCGAACCTAAGACCTGTCACTTACAAGTGAAGAGGAATATCACTAGACCGTAGTACTAAGTGACTTCTTCTTGTATGTTATGTCTAAGTATTTTCATACTTGTAAAATAATATTTGCCTCATTAAACATAATCCAATACCAAATGTGCTTAAGGATCAAGAGAAGCGTGAGACTTGGGCTTAAAGGTGCATGTCACTTCATTCCTTACCTCAGGTTTTTAAATTTATGCACCTGTATGTCTTGAATTTATTTGATTTTTCAAGTAAATTTAAATCAACGTTGATACTTTTGGAGTGCTTTCATTCTCACTTCAATGTCTTATTTTTCACATATTATAATTCATCCACAAAAAAAAGAATATATATCTAAATTCTTTTTTAACCCTTCAGAAGAATATATATTAGAGTATTGATAAGCTCATAACCTCTACTCACGGCCAAGGCCTCCCTCCATACTTTTATTTTTCATAATCTAGTCACCCCCCATATCTTCAGCCGATTGCAACTCTCCTACTTCCATCTCTCCAGGCCCCTAACGCAACACCCTTCCCTTCCAAGTCTTGCGAACAAGCCTCATGCCGCATTACAAAATTTCATTCTTGTGCCCTTTTCCAAATTCCGACATAATCACTCCCATCCGAGCCCAATTCCTTCTTTTGGTCTCCATTTCAATCTTCAAATTTCTAAATAATTTTCATTAATAAAATGTTTTGAACCACTACTATATATGATTAAACTAGAAGAATAGAAAATTAGGAAAATATGTACTTGAAAGAATTGAGATAGTTACAGAGAGATGGAGAACAGAGAAGAGAATTTTTTTTTCTTTTCTTTTTTTAATTTTTTTTTTGCTTTGGTCCTTAGATGTCATTTTCACATGAGGGTCGCTGTCAAGATTTTTATTAAAAAGTGGGTTGAGAGATAAAACAGTGGGTTAGGTTTATTAGCACTCTGCTCTTTTCTTTGTCTATCATTTCAATCTCTCTCCGTGATAAATTTTTATTTTACTTGTATTAGAAAAAAAATTGTTATACATAAGATTAATATTATTATCATATAATTTTGAAAAGATAACACAATTAGATCGTAAATGTCAAATTTATAATCATTATTATTGAGGTGCATGTTGTAGCCTATTTTATTTGACAAGGTTAAAGGGGGCCGGCAACAAGGGTAGAGAGATTGAGAGAGATGTGTTTGTAGAATTGTAGGGGAATGTGTATGTTATGTATCCTACATAGTGCCTTTATTTATAGTAGTAAAAGGAGAGAAGAAATTCATTCATCCCCAAGGAATACAAGTTGTAATAGGAAAAGATAACAAGAATCAAATATAATCTAAGATTTACAATCACACTTAAACTAGGAAAGTTTACAACACTCCCCCTTGAGTGTGTAAATATTCAAGGTAGATTTAGCATCATGCAAAAGTTGAGGAAGTCGACTCGTCGGCACTGATTCTAAGGAACAATTCTTATTCTCAATAAGGTAGGAACTTGCATAAGTAAGTAAGTCTCACTAAAAAACCCTAAGGCTATGGCAAAACCCCAAGAAGGGACAAAATCCATAGTCTAAGGAAAAATGTGTGAGAAATGCAAAGTCAAAAGAAACGTCTATGGGACATCATTAGGGATATGACCAGTGGGAAAAATGCTCCTAATCGTAGGGAAAAAGAGGAGTACATGAAGATTAAGCAAGTATTCTCCAGGATACTCCCCCTGAGTTTGACACAATTCCAAAGAGAAATAACAATGTTACAACTCAGAAAGTTTACGCATACCAATTCCATGAACATGCTTCTGAAACATCATCTTCGGAAGTGATTTGGTGAAGAGGTCGGCCAGATTGTCTTGTCAACGGATTTACGTGACTTCAATCTTCTGATGCTCTTGTTTTTTATGTGAAAAGAAGAACATCGGCGCAATGTGCTTGGTGTTGTCTCCTTTGATATAACCATTCTTGAGCTGTTTGATGCATGCTGTGTTGTCTTCAAAGATCGTCATCGGGACATCAACGGTGGGATAAAGGTCGGAAGAGCTTCGTATATGGCCCACTATTGCTCTCAACAAAAAGCATTCTTGAGTTGCTTCATGTAAGGCGAGAATTTCAACATGGTTAGACAAAGTGGCAACTAAGGTCTATTTAGTTGACCTTCAAGGGATTGCGGTGCCTCCAACGGTATAGACATAACTTGTTTGAGAACGCGCTTGTGCAAATCAGATAAGTATCCTGCGTCGACATAACCAATAAGGCGAGAATCGAATCGAGAAGCAGGGGGCGCGGCATCACTCGAGGATTCATAGGGATAGAACAAACCCAAATCCGTAGTGCTCTTAAGGTAACGAAAGATGTCTTTCATGCCAATCCAGTGTCTGCGTGCATGTGCATTACTATATCTTGCCAAAAGATTAACAGCGAAGGAGATGTCGGGTCTAGTGCATTGAGCTAAGTACAATAGAGTGCCTATCGCACTTAGATAAGGAACTTTAGGCTCCAAAATCTCTTTATCATCATTCTTCAGATGGAAAGGATCTTGTTTTGCATCTAGTGATCAAACGACCATAGCAGTATTTGAAGGCTTCGCTTTATCCTTATTAACACTGCGCAACACCTTCTGCGTGTAGTTCGATTGATGCACTAGGATTCCATCCGAACGGTGCTCTATCTTGAGACTAAGACAATATCAAGTCTTACCTAGATCTTTCGTATCAAATTATGACTTCAGGTGCGTTGCAGCTTTCGCGAGCTCTTCAGGAGTTCCGATGAGATTCATGTCATTGACATATACTGCAACAATCGTAAATCCAGAATGTGACTTCTTAATGAACACACAAGGGCATAGTTCATTGTTCACATATCCCTGACTAGTAATCCTATACATAACAGGTGAATAAGTTTCGTAATAGTCAATCTCGGGCCGTTGTGAGAAGCCTTATGCAACAAGACAAGCTTTGTAATGCATAATTTCGTTCTTCTCATTACGCTTCCGGACAAAAACCCACTTGTAGCTAACGGGCTTCACATGTGGAGGAGTAGAAGCTACAGGTAAACACTTTACGTTTCGCAAGCGAATCGTGTTCGACTTGGATAACTTGTTTCCAGTTTGACCAATCAGTTCTACGTGAACATTCATCAACAGAATGCAGTTCAATGTCATCGCTCAACATGATCTTAGTAGCTACTACAAATGCTAATGCATCGTCGACAATAATCTCATTTCTACGCCACACATCATCTAAGCTAACATAATAGACCAAAATTTCATGATTTTAGGGAGGAGGATTCGTCTTTTCAAGGATGCTTCCATAATCTAGAATTTCCTCATGACTTGGAGTAAGCGATAGTCAGATTCACGGTAGGCTCTTCAGAACTTTGTGTCGTGGATTTCCTCTTTCGGGGGTGTGAATCCTTTGAACCAAAGGGTCTGCCACGCTATTGTTTAGGGGAAAATGATTGGCTAGCCACTAATGTACGTGGATCACCAAGATTGGCGCCCCGATCCTCCAAGAGGGAAGTTCGTTGTACATTTGGTACATCCATCTTTGCAGGCGTATTCACAGCTGGAATATGTGATCGTGTCACTAGCGCTGGCACGCTCTGGAGATCTAATATGCGATACACTTCAGTTTCAGACTGAGCGGTGCAGGGATTTAAATGAGACAAAGTGGGGGTCGTCCACGATAATTCACGTCATTCTTCAGGAACGTTGACGTTCTTATCTCCCCCTAACGACGAGAATACTATCTCATAAAAGTGACAATCCACAAAACGAGCGGTAAATATATCGCATGTCAAAGGTTTCAAGTAACGAATAATCGAAGGAGAATCATATCTGACATAGATTCTCATCCTTCACTGAGGCCCTATTTTTGTATGTAAGGGTAGTTAATTCAGCACATATACTGCATAACCAAAAACACGCAAATGCGATATGTCAGGTTTGTATTCGGTAACCAATTGAAGGGCAGTAAATGGCTATGTCGCAACAGGCTTCAGGCGGACCAACTTTGCTGCGTGCAATATTGCATGGCCTCAAGTAGCGATTAGGAGCTTGGTACATATGACCAATGATTGAGCAATCATTTGTAAGTGCTTAATGAAAGCCTCTGCCAGGTCGTTCTGGGTGTGAACATGGGGTACAGGATGTTCAACTTCAACCCTAACCAACATGTAATAGTCATCAAAAGTTTTAGATGTGAATTCTCCAGCATTATCCAATCAAATAGATTTGATTGGATAATTAGGGTGGCGAGCCCTGAGCTTGATAACCTGAGCCAATAGTTTGGAGAATGCAGCATTCCTTGTGGACAACAAGCACACATGGGACCAACGTGTGGAAGCGTCAACCAAAGCCATAAAGTATCTAAATGGTCTGCATGGAGGGTGAATCAGTCCATAAATGTCCCCTAAATCCATTGTAGAAAAATGGGAGTATTCAAATGAATCTTGTCATAAGAAGGCTTAGTAATAAGCTTTCCCATAGAACATGTTTGACATGCGATTCCTTGGATCAAACCTAAACTTGGGGTTAGTGGATGCACGTGTGATGATTTGAGGATACGGCGCATCGGTATTCGTCCAGGATGTCCCAAATGATCATGCCAAAGTGTAATTTTATGTGCGTCCCAATAGTAGGGCTGACTACATAGTGGCATTCTATAATGTGTATGGTCGTAGTATACAGACCACTCAGGATACACTTTATCTTCTCTAGAATACGCTTCTGGCCATATTCGTAGGAAGTTATGCACAGAAATTCAACTCTATTTTCTACGTGGATTTCAACGTGGCAATTGTTATCTCTAATGTCCTTGAAACTTAACAACGTTCTTCCAGAACGTGGAGAATAGAGTGCCTCAGCAATAGTCAAGATTGTACCATTAGACAACATTATACGTGCCTTACCGTATCCTTTTATCAGGTTGGATGGGTCTGAGAGGGTTGTCAGAGGTGCATTCTTAGGTATGAAGTTAGTCAAATAGATGTGTTCACGGAAAACGGTGTGCATGGTTGCACTATCTACCAGACAACTAACTTCCCCACTAGTCATACTTAGAATGAAAAATTAATTTGAATCAGTCACATGCATAAAAGTTCTAAAAATAAATATCAATTCAAAATAATTTCATTTATTCAAGGATGGTAATTAATTAAAACTTAATATCCAAAAAAAAAAATCACCAACAAATAATCCAAAAAATAAATGAAAATTGTTCAAAAATCAACTAAAAACAAAGGAGGGGGGGGGCTTGGCCACTAGGTGGAATTCGGCCCCATTGTGCAATTTTAACGAAATGAAATTGTTTAAGATTTTAATCTTCCATAGGGGTGGTATCCTCTTGAAAGTCATAAAGCTCCATCTTTGTAGTCTCTAGTTCGTCCACTTGCATGAAGTTTGAATCAAACTTCTTACAACGAGAATGATTTCAGGTGCTTTGCCTTTATTCTTGAAGTTAGGGGCCTTGAGAGCGAGGTTTAAGCATTTCTGGGCTTTGTTTCCTCCTTTGGATGGGCCTTGACTCTGTTGACCTTGGTGGGATGGCTTTTGGCCACCCCTACCACGCCTCTTTTGACATTTTGGGTGTTGGTTTGTGCTATAATGTGCTTTAGGCACAACAGTCACCCCAGTAGGCCGAGCTTGATGATTCTTCATCGACAATTGGTTCTGCTTTTCAGCGAAAGTAAAACGGAGATCAAATTCGAGAACTTAGTGAACTTCTGAGCTCTATATTGTTGCTACACGACAATATTAGAAGCAGAGAAGATCGAATAAGTCTTCTCTAGGAGATCTTCTTTGGTCAAAGTTTCATTACAAAACTTGAGAAGTGATTGGATTCGACAAACTTCATAATTATATTCATTCACAGACTTAAAGTCTTGGAAGCGCAAATGCTGCCAGTCATGTCTTGCTTCAGGTAAGAATATGTCATTTTGGTGATCAAAACGGTCAGCCAAAGGGACCCATAGTGCACGTGGATCCTCCTCATCAAGGTATTCAGTATGCAAGGCATCATAATAATGGCTTTTTCAGCTTCGCCAACAGGGTTGTCCGTCTCTACTTTAATGGCGGGACGCAAGTTCTTTGCAGTGAGATGGAGCTTCACATCTTGGACCCACTTGAGGTAGTTTCTTCCAGAGGCCTCCAAAGCAGTGAAGTCGAGCTTGTTCAAATTCGACATGTTCCTATCACAAAATAGATGGACAAGATGTGGTTTGTGTAATGGAGAAAAATCAATCCATTCACATAGGAGTAGAACATACAGGTTCTAATAGACATGTATTGGTTAATATTCGCATGAAAAAGCTTTGGGTTTTCATGGGTGATTTTTTAAATGAAAACTTCAGGTTTTCAAAGAAGGCATGTTTTTAAGAAACTTCAGGCTTTGAAATAATTATGAACTTTAGGTTCATATGTTCCGGTAGGGAAACATAAATATATACACAGAAATATGCAACAAGAAAAAATAGAACTTCAAGTCTATAATTATAATTGAATTAATTATTTAGACTTCGGGCTAAATTTAAAATGTGGGTGAAAAATATAAAACCCATTAGGCCTAAAATAATTAGGCGAATAAACTCAAGGCCTAAAAGAAGGCATGTAATATCCTATATTTTTATAATATTATTTGGAGATATTAGAGTGAATTTCAGATGTTTACTACATTTCAACTGTGTTAGCCGTTATGCATGTTGCAAACTAAGTGATTTCTTGCTTACAATTACATGACTAAGCTTTATAGCTTAGCCAAGTGGACAAGACAAGGAGGAAATAGCTTTGGATTTGCTTAAAAAGGACGTGTGTATGTGGCTCATGAAATTTAAGCAGGAGGTGGCCATTTGCGCGAAGACACAAGTGCTTAGTGAGCACTCTACATAGTGACTATGTGAAGCTACATAGGTGGATGTGTCTTCTGATTTTTCCATGCAATTGACACCTCATTGCCATTAGGATAAGAACCAGTCTTAAGTTTCTGTAATTTTATTAGTATATTCACTTGGTTATTAAGTTTACTAACCGTCTCCTACTAGTATAAATAGGAGCAAAGGCTCCATTCTTTTCAAACCACAGAAGCATGCAATGCATGCATTACGTAAAGGTGATGTACATATAGTATATAACTATGTATATATATGTATGTACGTGTGTGTATATATATTATATATGTATAGAGAAAAGGAAAGCTAGGGCTTGAGGTATGCAGTTGTATTGCCAAAGCTTGGATTATCGAGGTGAGTGGTTTATGTAATGTGTTATAAAATTTTCTTATTTTCAATAAATGAAAACCACTAACTATTGTGGGTTTTATCTATTTATAAATCTCTATCTATTTCAAGTCAAGCATGTTGGATTTGTGGAAATGCTTTTGGAATTATTAATATGATGATATGTGGATTATTTGGATATGTTCATGAAGCATGAGAACTTTAGTGTTGCATTAACCTGAGAGATAAATCTAAACTGCACATGGCCAGGGACATTAGGGCAGATAGCCATTAGGGGTTCACGTGGTGAGTTACAATTTATGAAGGATATAATGGACACGTGAAGGGATGATGTGATATGGCAATATGCATGTAATGATTTGATATTATTATCCTATTTTATAGTATGATTAAAATGGCAAGCTTGACTGGCCTATTATAAATTCTACTCATTGGGCGACGGTGGTTGTTGCTCACCCCTCACCTATTATTTTACAGATAAGTTATGTGGCAAGACATGTGTTAGAAGAGCTGAGGTTGTGATTGAGTAGAAATTTAAGGATTTTAATTTATTATTTTTGTACACTCTGTAAGGATTTTGGAGGTATTTAATAAGAAGAGTTTATTTTCCAACCCGTATCAATTTCCTTTTATTTATTTAGTTTTTAGCTTACGTTTTTTATTCGGAGTTAATTTTCAACCGACCCCAGGTCCGGGGTGTGACAGAATGGTATCAGAGCTCAGTTATTAGATACCCTTGGGATACTGTGGAGCCAGTTAGGTTGAATTGAAATGAGCTAGTGACATAAAATTTTAAGAGTTGACTTCGGAATAAGGTTTAGTAAATTTCGAGGACGGTTTTTTTTTTTTAAGGAGGGTAGATTGTAAGATCCCCTATTTTTATAATATTATTTGGAGATATTTGAGTGAGTTTCAGATGTTTAGTACATTTCAACCATGTTAGCCATTATGCATGTCGCAAGCTAAGTGATTTCATGCTTACAATTACATGACTAAGCTTTATAGCTTAGCCAAGTGGACAAGACAAGGAGGAGATGGCTTTGGATTTGCTTAAAAAGGATATGTGTGTATGTGACTCATGAAATTTAAGCAGGAGGAGGCCATTTCCGAGAAGACACAAGTGTTTAGTGAGCACTCTACATAATGACTATGTGAAGCTACATAGGTGGACGTGTCTTCTGATTTTTCCATGCAATTGACACCTCATTGCCATTAGGATAAGAACCAGTCTTAAGTTTCTATATTTTATTAGTATATTTACTTTGTTATTAAGTTTACTAACCATCTCCTACTAGTATAAATAGGAGCAAAGACTCCATTCTTTTGAAACCACAGAAGCATGCAATGCATGCATTACGTAAGGGTGATGTACATATAGTATATATCTATGTATATATATGTATGTACGTGTGTGTATATATATTATATATGTATAGAGAAAAGGAAAGCTAGGGTTTGAGGTATGTAGTTGTCTTGCCAAAGTTTAGATTATCGAGGTGAGTGGTTTATGTAATGTGTTATAAAATATTCTTATTTTCAATAAATGAAAATCACAAACTATTGTGGGTTTTATCTATTTATAAATCTCTATCTATTTCAAGTCAAGCATGTTGGATTTGTGGAAATGATTTTAGAATTATTAATATGATGATATGTGGATTATTTGGATATGTTCATGGAGCATGAGAACTTTAGTGTTGCATTAACCTGAGAGATAAATCTAAATTGCACATAGGGACATTAGGGTAGATGGCCATTAGGGGTTCATGTGGTGAGTTACAATTTATGAATGATATAATGGACACGTGAAGAGATGATGTGATATGGCATTATGTGTGTAATGATTTGATATTATTATCCTATTTTATAGTATGATTAAAATGGCAAGCTTGATTGGCATATTATATATTCTACTCACTGAGCGACGGTGGTTGTTGCTTACCCCTCACCTATTATTTTACAGATGAGTTATATGGCAAGACAGGTGTTAGAAGAGTTGAGGTTGTGATTGAGGAGAAATTTAAGGATTTTAATTTATTAATTTTTGTACACTCTGTAAGGATTTTGGAGTTATTTAATAAGAAGAGTTTATTTTCCAACCTGTGTCAATTTCCTTTTATTTATTTAGTTTTTAGCTCACATTTCGGATTCAGAGTTATTTTTCAACCGACCCCGGGTCCGGGACGTGACAAGGCCTACGCCTATGGGTGGATTAATAAAATTGGTGTCATGCATCCCAGGCCCAAGAATGGGTTTGGTTTGGTCTCGGGTCAAGCAAGCATGCAGGCCCTTGCATCACAATGTAGTTGGGTTAGATGCGCAAGCCCAAAAAAATAAAAGGAAGGCCCGTAAAAGGCACTGCTCACCTATGATGCGGCGCATGGAAGATGGTAGGAGCCTAGTAGGCTCGACCGCTTCTGTGGGCCAGATCATCACCAAAGCCCAACAGGCTGGTGATGTGGATCGAAAAACCAGCGGCACAGGCAAGGCCAAATGTCGTGGGTGCTGTGCGAATGGACCGAGAGGAAATCGAGGCCTGTTAGGGCTCATGTGTGATTTCCAAGCCACCTCAACATCGGGGGAGGGAGAATTGAAGGAATTCAATCGAATTGGAATGAAAAACTCGTGAAAATTTTCTGGAATTTTGAGAAATTGTTGTTAAAAACGATGGGTTTCATTCAATTTACATGACTGCCGGTCGTGTTTCGTTAGAAAAACCAACATGGGAGACCTGGGCTTCAGGCCGTGGGTCGAGACGGTGGTGCATCAAATGCATCGTTTTAGTTCAGGGCTTGCAGCCTCGGTTTCAATATTGGGCTAGGTTTGCCAGGACTTTGCAGGCTGTTGGTCTGGTGCTGGCGGCTTGCACGGTGCAAGGTCGGGGGTTCGAAGAACCCTATTGTTTCCCGACTTCAATTTTTTTTTTCAATTCAACTCATATATAATTCATTTTGATGCAGTTCATGACAAATATCAAATTCATATAATTCAACAATTATGAATATAATGCATACACAATTTATGTAGAATCTAAAATTCGAAAAAGTAAAGTTGGGTCATCCATTATAGTGAATGTCCATGCCATCAGGGCTGCAAAAATATCAAGATAAAAGCCGTTGTTTTGAAAGAACCTGATTGTGTGATGGTATGGAGTAACTGGATTGATGCAGAAAATCTCCTTGTCAAATTCCTTAGAGCAGTGGTAGGAGCGTGCTGATAACGTGTTGTAACCTATTTTATCTGAGAAGGTTAAAGGGGGCTGGCGACAAGGGTAGAGAGATTGAGAGAGATGTGTTTGTAGGGGAATGTGTGTGTTATCCCTCCTACATAGTACCTTTATTTATAGTAATAAAATAAGAGAAGAAATTCCTTAATCCCCAAAAAATACAAGTTATAATAATAAAAAAAAAAACTAGAATTAAATCTAATTTAAAATTTATATAATCATGCTTAAACTAGAAAAATTTACAACACTACGAGATTTCTATTTTGAAAGGTCAATCCACTTTCTAGAGAACAGTGGAAGTGTGAAAAAGTTTTAGCTTCAATTTTCCCTTTTTTATTTCAATTTTGGGGTCGACAGGTATTGGAAGTAATGCAAAGTTGAACAGATATTTACTTGAAGAAAACATTTCAAAATAAAAAAAATACTAACGCAAGGCCACATACCCAAAAGCACATAACACGTGCCCGTGCTAAGCTGTCAACCGACTTTTCTGATGGACGCGTAAGGAAGCCGCCTCGAAGCGGTAGACACGTGTGCTCTACTAAATTTGTGTCAGCAAAGTCTCATTTTATTAAAATAAAGATATTTTAGAATATATTTATTTCCCCTTATTATTATAAATTTACATATATTATATGTATCGTCTGTTGTTGGAGAAATACTTTGTATATGTGGACAGGTAAGTTCACATAGGGGTTTAAACTGATATGTTGTACACTAATACCATAACCAAAACTGATTCATTCGATTATTAAACTTATACACTATTGCAGTGACGTCTAGCAATAATACTTAAATATAATTTATTTACTTTTTACGTTTAAATGTGTTAATGTAAAACGTCATCGTAAAAGTCTATTTGCTCTACGGATGTTGGCTTATATGATCACTGGGGACATTTGGAATAGGAAGTCGTCTTTTAGCTCACACCTTTTTCCCTATCATACCCCAATCAAAGATTCTCCTGCCGACACCTGTGCCCGGCCTTTTATATATTCTTTATTTCGGTACATAAATTATTATGATAACATTAATATTAAATAAGAAAAAAACTGGCCATATAGATTATGAAATTCATCAAGCACCGAGAGTTTTCCTTTATCAAACACACACACACACATATATATATATATAAGATTAAGAGACAAAGATTTTGACAAATATTTTTACACTTCCTCACAATTTTTAGATCTTGTAACATTCAACGTCTTGATTAAGAGTTATGTAGAGAATTTTAAACATTAAATGAGTTATAAATTTGTAATTAAGAAATTAACAAAAGTTAAAACTAACAAAAGAATAAAAACTGAGGGAATAATCCTGTAAACATAAGGAAGAAGCGAAAATGGCCGTCTTGGATGAAAATGCACGACCATCTGAATTACTTCGTCCAACCCCAACACCTTGGATTCCTATCACTCATGCTGTCAAACTTAGTATCGTTCAATTGATTGATACAAAATTCCGATATAAAAGCAGATCATTCTTCATAGGGATGAGCAGTGGCGGAGCCAGGAATCTTACCACAAGGGGTCTTAGTGTAAAATTTCAAATAAAAATTTAGGATGGAAAAACATATTGAAAATGAAATCATAGTACAGTGTTTTTTTAGTTCTTTTTTCCATAAACAGTTTTAGTTTTTGTTCACTTTTTCCAGAAACATTGTTATCTTTTGTTTCGGGTTTCCATAAACAGTTTTATGTTTTCGTTCATTTTTCCATAAACAGTTTTAGGTTTGTTCAGTTGTTCCAGAAACAGTGTTATCTTTTGGTGCAGGTTTTCCAGAAACAGTTTGTGTTTTGGTTCTTTTTCCATAAACAGTTTTAGGTTTGTTCAGTT
>JADOBS010303719.1:0-22972 GCA_015708375.1 Cydonia oblonga | reverse complement strand
TGATTCTTACCTTGGATTGGTCGATCTATGGCGTTTTGAGGGTGTGTGGCCTTCGTCCGTACAGTTTGGTGGTTGGTTGCAGAAAATCGAAGAGAAAAGGAGAGAGATACGGGAATGAAGAGTGGAAAAGAGAGAGACTTGGTGATTTGGTTAGTCCCTAGCCACAAATCACATACCATAAAGTTTAATAAAATTAACTTTAGAAAATTAGGAAATGAATTTCATAACTTAGTTTAGGTAACCAACGTACCTTAATAACGAAAAGGGCAAAACGTCAATTCACGTCCTGGGGAAACGTTTTTGGGACGGGCTGTGACACTATTGTTTGACAATATAAAACTTATTTATTTCAATGTTTTTTCCAATCCTTTTTTGCCCTAGAATGTAAAGATCCTCAATCACGTGATTTTCTACAATTGCTTTAGAATATGAAGAATATTATTGGTGACATGTCATTTAGTTTAAAAATTATTCTCTTAACATTATCCATCATATAAATAGGGTTTAGGGATGCACGTATATATAACTAAGTAGTTATTTACTTGTTACGGATGTGAAAACATAAACATTTTCTTCTCCCGCTCAAAGTCGTGTACTAGTACACGTAATTGTACGGTAGAAATCAAAGGATAAAATGGGGGAAATAAATGTAGGTTGACACGTGGCTAGTGTCCGCTCCCCATTTATAATCCAAGTTTAAACATATCCCTCCGCAATTTAGATATATTTAGCTTAAAGAATCCTACCGTTGTCTTAGTGGAACTAAATTGCAGCAATTTCGGATGCAAAATACGGAATACGGGTGGAAGGCAACAAAGAAATGTTTATTGGGGTTTTAGGGAATATGGAAAATCATGCATCAATTAAGGATGCACTTGCTACTTGCTAGTTGCTAGGGTTTAGGGTTTAGGGTTTAGCTCGATCGTGTAGCGAATAGCAATGCAAAACCCTCCTCACAAGACCATAAACAATGCTACAAGAGTCCCATGTGAAATGCATAACCTCAAACCCTTGAAGCTCACATTTCCTCAGCCAGTGATCGTCTAAATATTTTTATCTCTCAAATCTTCCACTTAGGAGATCCCTTCCCACCGTGAATTTGGCAAATAGCACATGCCATATAATCCCATGTATAAGCAGCTGAGCTCCAACACAAAAGAGACAACATCTTTACCGTTTGTTAAATAATATCTATCTCTGAAATTTACACGCGAAAAATAAAATTA
This sequence comes from Cydonia oblonga, assembly GCA_015708375.1. Classification (NCBI taxonomy): domain Eukaryota; kingdom Viridiplantae; phylum Streptophyta; class Magnoliopsida; order Rosales; family Rosaceae; genus Cydonia; species Cydonia oblonga. The sequence continues at coordinate 21,746 of JADOBS010303719.1, read as the reverse complement.
TACATAAAATCTCGAAAGCAAAAAATACACCTGAAACTCCAATCAAATTTTCTCATGAGTCATGCGATGAAATTGATCTTCCCGTGATCGATCCTTCACCAATACATCAACTCTACGGTGAAAAAATCAATACAGAAACGAACTTGGGCAGGGCAGGGCAGGCTTATATCTCTCCATGCTAATGCTATACTAGACAGAAACCCCCAAGGGGAGGCAGACCCACATCCACATATATCATTAACATCTAATTTTGGTATAACTGCTTTATTTTTTTCATCCACCTTCACTTCTTCCTTCTTTATGGGTCTCCGACATTTTTCCTTCATTCCATGAATACTTTTACACTCTGCCCATCTCCATGAATCATCGATTCATATTCATCTTATCCACCATTATACATGGGTGGGGGTCTCAAGCGTGGAAGAGTTTCTACGTTTAGAAGGGGAGAAAGACAGAAAATTCATCAAATACCTGAGCCTGATTCAGAATCACTTCCTTACGAGGTCCGCCATCACCCCCTAGGCTTCCTCTTGAATGCCGCTAAAGCAAAAATCCTCCCTTTTCCAGAATTGCATCATCCCAATCAAGCTAATCTGGAAAGTCCATGTCGACCCACAGTTTGTTCCTATTTCTTAATCACTACTTATCCTATAAAGATTAAATTGTGCCGTAACCCAAATTCTCCCACTTGAAAGGAGCAACTAAGCCAATATCCGGTAAGCCTCTCAAGAACAAGCAGACACATACACAAACAGCAGCTATGGCAAGCATAGAATGAATGAAGGGACGCTGAAGCAAGCCTTGAGCACCAGGAACCCTCCTAGTGTACTTTGTTGCTGCAATTGCACACCTGGTACACGATCTACTACCTTGTCTGAATTGGGTACTTGTCCTGCGCTCCAGTTCCATACTCATCTCATGTTGATCTCTCTCATTTCCAATTGTGACAGTAATCTGACTATTTCTTCTGTCAGCAAGCTTTCGAGCCACCAAGTTGTTATAAGAGTAATTATTCCTCATCAAAGCATAAGCATACGGAGACTGCCCATTAGCATCCAAAAGAGACTTCCAGCAGTTCAATCCAATCTAGAGGGAAAGAGTGAAACAAAAGGTTAAAAAAAAATATGTCAAAGGCTAAAAAAAAAAAAATCTGTCGGCATATTTGTAAGACTGGTCATACGTTTTATAGCATCCATTAGAAAAGCACACCAAAATTTATAAATTGGAATAAGCAATTGGAATAAGCACAATGTCCAAACTCCAAACAATTTTATAGACGAGTCACGAGCATGCCAACAATTATTTTTACCTCCAGCGGGTCATTTGTCAAAGCATCAATCATGTCATCTGTACTTGACATACAAGCAGCCAAATGAAGAGGGGTCATGCCACCAGGTCCAGCAAGATTAGGTGGAAAAATATAACGCTTGTCACTGTCACTGTTGGCTGTAGAATAATTAATGAGCAAGTCAACCATCTTCCTGCACCTCCTTTTTACTGCCCGGTTCAGAAGCTGCATGTCTGACAGCATAACCAATCCTCCCGACAGTGCATCACTGTCGAAATTTCCTTCAAATAGTATGTCTAGAAGTGTTTTTACCAGAGCACAACAGTCTTTCTCGACAGTGAATGTGAGTAAAAATTTGAAACGGCTGAGTGCATAATGAGGCTCTTGAAGCATGGAACATATCCTTTTTCTTTGGAAGAGCCATCCAAGCTCATTCAAAAAGTGTAGGACTTCATCCCTTGATGCCGGCCGCCCATAATCATGATTTCCAGCTACTGATATTACATCACATACTTTTGCCTCAGCATCAAACACTGACTCAAGGACTTTCAATTCCCTGCAGATTGTAGCATCAGCTATTATCACTGGAAAACTGTCGCCCTTAAAACCATTTTCCACCTGTTCATAGTGGCAAACATCAATACAACACAAACTTTTCTACATCAATTTCCAAAACAAACCAATTGTTCCTTCGAGTTTTACCTCTATGAAACAGCGACCAAGAACACCAGGAGATGCATCATGAATTTGGAAACTACCCAAGTTTATCTCATCATACATCGTTCCACGATATGCTGAACCAGTAGCTTCCTTTGACGTGTAACCACCCATATATGTGCAATGAATCCTGCATGACCGGAAACTTTAGAAACAATGACAAGGAATTCACAGAAGAATCTTCACACAAAAGCAAATTGTACTAACCTGGTGCCAAGATTATTCAAATTTCTACCCCTTAACAGAAGAGAGGTTTCTTGCCCACCCACGACAGCCAAAGGGGACACAGAGATCAACTCTGGAGAACTACATGATCTCCAAGCTTTGCATGTACGAATTTTTCCTGAAAAATTATGCCACGCAAACAAAATTCAAGAGAAAATTACAAGGCAATATGCCAATGACACACAAGTCATACTTAGAAGCAGCTGAAGAAAAACTTGTTGAAGAAGTGTTATCATCGCATAAGAGCTACCAGAAATAAGTAGAAATCACACTTCAAGAGCTCCAAAAACGCAACAGTTGAAATGATACGGAATTAAAGAATATCACAATACGAGGATAAGTTAATGATGACCATAAGAATTCTTTCAGCCTAATAAATTGAGAATGAAACGCAAAAAAGTAAAAGAAACTTTAAGAAATTATCTCCTGATATCCTTTTCAAAAACACAAGTGGAAGCACACTGGTAAAAAAAATTTGAAAATATAAAGTGGAAGCACACTGGTAAATTAACAGACAGTAGGGTGTTTTTTAAAACAAAAAACACAAGCACCTTATTGAAAATCAATCACAAAGAATATCAGCAACCAAAAGTCACCACTACTGATCAGTACTTACCATCTTTGTGTGATGCTAATTGCCTGCCTGTATTAACTAAAAACCTCCCACTTCTCCAAAAATCAGAATCTGAACTCTGAACCAAAGAACTGACACGCTGAACCAGGTTTTCTTCAAGCTGAAAAAAATACACACACCTTACAAGTGGTCAGCAAAAGTACAATGAAAAGATTGCCGATCAGCGCTAAAACAATTCACTCACTTGCTCCCAGGAAGCACATGGCATTGATACATAAACTGATAGAACAACACAACCAGGCCTTATGTAGCTCTCCATTTCAGATGGACTGCTGGAAAGCCAATTGTATATCTAGAAGAACAGAGCAATAAACATTGTAAGAATCCCCCTCCCCCCAAATAAAGCTGTACAAACTACAATGTTGTCTTGACAATTCATACAAAAGAAGCGATTAAAACAAGAATCATAAACTCCTAACCTGTGTCCGCAATGTCCCTGGTAAATGACTTGGATCTTTATCAAAGAGCTTAAATAATATCCTTCCGGTGCGATCCTGTCAGAGAACAAAACAATCAATTCAATCCCGCAATCAATATAGACCAATAACATCCAACAGATGTGTACAGATGTGAAATAATCAAAGTACAGAATAAAGCAATAGGTAGTAAGTCAACAGTACCTGCACATCAGAATTCAAACTAGAAGGTGAATGGTCCGAACCAGAAGAAGTATAGCCAGGTTGGTTAGGAAAGTTTTGAATGGAGCTCGCTTCAGCTCCCCTATTTGACCCTCTAAAAAGATCAAAAGGCATGTTACTGCCACAAGTCCAGCTAGTGTCGGGGTTTGCAATGCCCTCTTTGCTTACCAACAACTTCTCAGACTTAACAGTTTCTGCCAAACTCTTCAGTGGAAAGAGTGTTTGCACAACAGGAGGGGAAGATGAAGGAGACCTATCCTCAGTGGGATTACTACTGTCAGAAGAGAAATACTTTCTAGAAGAAAGTTTTGGCAGGCTGTCATTGTCAGGTGAGGAGCTAAATAGCTGTAAGGGTAAATTAACTCGAGCTTCTTGAACTTGGCAGTCTGAATCTTCCGTGGGAGACTGGTAACTAGTGCTACTTCTCTCTCCCCCGGCTGAATGAATCTCTTGTGGAGGTATCTTGTGCAAATTGGGTTCAGCTGCCTGGTCAGAGCAGGTCAACTTAGTTTTCTCACTGTCACTGCACTTTTGAGATAACATTGCGTGAGCTTCAGGAGCAGATGTTGCTAGAGTAGCTGATAGTACAGTAAGCAAGTCCATGGTTGAAGCAGATGCTCTTCCATTCAATTTGTTTTGAAGGTCTAAAGAAAGCAGTTCAGAAGCTTTCCTAGTCAAACTTCCAAGATTAGGCAACTTGGCAGCAAGGTCTGCTGGCAAAGGTAACGAATTTATCTTACTAAGAACCCGAAGGAGCTGCTCTCTGTCCAACACTGACGAGCCATTGATATTTCTGACGTCATTTTTCCCTACAAATTTTAATGCAGAAATTTAGTACCTGATCACAGGAAATACAAGATCGTGAACTCAAGAATAATCTTGTTACCTTGAGGACGAGCTATAGCAGCTAGCAAGTTGACGATATCGCTATTTCCAATGATTTTGTTATCCCCATCTCCTGGGAGGGTGAGCCGTGAAGTAACATCCTCTGGTTGGGTTTTCCTTCTTCTCCGGTTATGCCCCGCAAGTCTCCTTCTACAACTCCTCTTCCCCTCATCAAACTCTGAAAGGGGGTGAAACCTGCAACAACAAACAATGATTTTGATATGACTTCAGAGCTAGGAAAATCACTAAAAAGGGAGGAAAATGAAGATGAGAAACCACAAAACTAATAATTCGTTAAACAAAATGACCTGCTGCACTGCTGGCAGAATCTCTGCAGCTGCTTGGCAACAAGGGCTGTGGTGGATTTACTGTGAACCTCACAGACTTTATGTCGGCGATGGTAGTCCTTGGCATTTGACAGATCTTCCTTACAGTTATCAACTTGGCACATGGGGTAGTTGCCATTCCCATTCCCATTCCCTGGAGATCCAGACCGGACCCTTTTATTGGGCCTGGGCACAGGCTCCTCCACAGAGGTGAAGCCGCCGGCGAGATTCAGCTGCAGGCTCTCGTGGTCTTCATCTTCTGCCGTGTCCTTCACAGGCCCAGAAGCTTCCTCTTTGTTCCTCTGCTCTGTTGTGGAAGTAGTACCCAGATGCATCATCTTGGAGTCCAGCGGCTTGGCAACAAATCTGACAGTGTCCCAGTCCCAAACGTGAGGATTCCAGTCGTTGCCGGGGTTTGTGAAGCGCGGCTGCTGCGAGTGGGGGTGTTGATAATTGGGGCCCTGGTAAGGGAGATCGCGCTTCCTCCCCATGACCGGCGAATCACAAAACCGGCCCGAAAGCGTCCGGTGAATGTAAATAGGAGCAGCAACTTGGCCGCCGGCGTTTTCCATCATAGATTCAAGACAAACCAAAACACACAGAAAATCTACGCAAGCACAAAAATTGGATAAAGTCAATTATTTACTGCTTTACAACAAATCGATCAAAACTCAAAAAATAAAAAATAAAAAGATGCAAAAAGCATGAACCTTAATCAAAAGAACAAATCATTTCAAGTCATGTAAGCAAGTTTCACACAAAGCTTGAGTAGTGCGCAAATAATCATTTTCGAGTTAATTTTATCTTTAATTTTGTGAATTTGGTTTCAGTTGAAAAAGAAAAAGACGTGCGGGTCGGCGAATAAAAAGCGATACACAACCGGAAAAATAAAATAAAATAGTAAAAAGAATTGCGTACCTTCACAGAAATCTAGAATCCATCCACATCCACATCCACATCCGTCTTACCCAAAAGTCTTCACTTTGCCCGGGGATTAATCCAACCCAAACCAAGCCGGAGTAAACTCCGACGTCCGATCTGAATACTCGAGACTCCGGTCGTCGATGGTCAGAGACAAATCTCACATGTCATCGAATTGACTTACATCGACAGCGAAGAAGGCCTTGTCCCGTAAATCCCAGTTGAAATTAAACGACAGACAGACAGACAGACTGATTCTGCGTCTTCGTCGGCGTCGGCGGCTGCTTCCAATAACAAAACCGAATCTAAAACCAAACCGTTATCAGCAGTTCTGAAACAACGTTTGCAGATCCAACTGATGAAAGCAAACCCTCTCTTCTCCTTCTCTCTCTTAACTTTTCTTTTTCGTTTCCTCTCTCTAGACTCCAAGTCGTCCTCACCAGCTTAAGCTTGTAAGTCGTAACATCTTTTTTCTTTCTTTCTGTGAGTGGCAACAATCGTAAATTCGAGTGAGATTGGGGTGGTATTGGAGGCCGCTCAAAGCAGCAAACGAAGAATCCGAGACCTTTCCTCGCTTGCTTCCACCTATACAATACCACTATACTATATTATAATATATGTACAAAATAAATTACAATTAGTAAAATAAATGTACTATCACGCTGTTATAGTACTAATTTTTTATAAATTCTGATTTTTTTTCTCAATAAATTTAATATAATTTTTTATGCGAAAGAGGTAAAGACTCCGAGCGTCAGAGCGTAAAAAGCAAAGACGAATTTTTCACCAGCAGATGAGGATTGAAGATGATGCTTTTTTACCAAACTGCCCTTGAATTTGGGTTTTGCAATTTGCAATTTAGGGGACGTAAGTACAGGTAGAGGCATGTGTGAACATCGGATTATAATAATTAGGATTAATATGAACACCTGACAACGTTTACATTTTTTGCAAGGAAAAAGGAGTAGGACAACGACTACATTTTCTTAATTTAATTTGCCTTTCCCGCATTATGCATACGACTTTTAATCCTCGAGTTAATTCTACATTTTCAACAATAACATAGTTAAAAATAGACGTTCCATTTACTTTTGAATATAACTCACACGCTAAAAACGTGTTCTACTTACTTTTTAACATAAAAAATATATATATATCTTAATATACCTCATTTATTGACCGGAACTATCTTTACGCCCCATGCTGCCGTACACCCACACAAAATTTGCTAGCTTTCAACTTTCAACCGAGGCCACGTAAATTTTCAACAAAGCCCGGCCCCTACTTAATCTCTTCCTACTTTCGATAAGCATCTCTACCCAATTTGTCATATTTTCGGTAGGTTGTTATGGAAATTGTGCAATATATCAGCGTGAAATTGCTGAAAATGCATAAACTTTGAGCATCCACCTACCAATTGAAGTATTTTCTCAAAGTTGAAGTTGACAAATCACTGCAAGATACTTTGGTGTCTCAATCAACACATGTGATGAATTTGTTAATTGAGAGTATAGTGCCTCATGTAAACCCGCTGACACTTTGATTGAGATGAATCACAAACCATGCGACTAGGAAGATCCAACACTGATAAAGAAGGACTAGCTAGTATGAACGTCTTGTTCAAATATTGGTATATACTTAGGAACCACTAGGCCAACTTAATTTAATCCATGCTCCTGGTATTGAACATCGAATAGAATGACGCGCAGATATCTCAAATGCTTGCTAATTTCAAAACACAAGCACATTCGTGTTCAAGAATATACATGTGTACATGTACAACTTGAGTTGGGTACCAAACTTTATGTTATTTTTGGGGACGATTCCTTAAAAGTGAAAAGACTCTACCCTATCATGATCAAGTACGTAGGCTCGTGTGAGTGGCATAGTTACTCATTAAATCAAAATTCACACGAAAGATAGGACACCCAAATTAAAACCAAATGAAATTCAGTATTGATGAGTCGTTCTTATACTATATATTTTACCCTTATTTTAATATTAATTTATTAGTTATTTTGGTAAAACTTTGATACTTTGTATTTCTAATGTAAGACATTCGATTTACTCTGGAACAAAAAATGATCAAACAGATGAATTTTAGAAAGATTCTAATTGAAGGATGTTCGTGTCGAAATTCCAGATTTTTCTACCAAGTATGAATGTGTGACAAATTAAGAATGGCAATTATGGTACTGTAGCCGCTAATGTGCTGGCCGGTTGGGCAGTATCCTATCCTACGCATTCTCCGTATTGGAATTTAGTTGTTGAATGGTTCAAAGATCCTGTAGCCGGCCCTTTGCACGGTGACGCGTGGGAGGGAACCAGCTGTATCCTCTACTCTGTCTACGTACCATGCATCTGGTCCGGTCTGCTTGGGTTGGGGACCCGTCCGGTACAACCACATCCCTAATTATTTGTGGTTTTCCTTTCTATAACTTTACATTCATACATCGAGAGAGGGAAACAGCTGTTTTCCTTTTTCTATAACCTGAGCCTCATCACATGGTGACTCTGTTCATTCAACACATAAAGTGTACAATTGCAACTCAGCCAGCACCAACTTGACAACAACTTGTATGTAACATGTATATATTGTCGCTGTGGTATCCCATGCCACTAATACAACAATCACGTCTAAAAGATTCCCTCGTGCAATCAAGAATTAGTTTTAGTAGGATCCATTACCATCCGGTAGATGTTTACATAATAAATTTGATGATATGAGAGAAATGTTTCACAATTTAAAGAGAAACTTACAAATGTTATATTATTCGCACATGATACCACAGGTATGCCACGATTGCGGTGACGTAAGCTCTCAGGTGGATGAGAATCTCTCGCCATCTAAAGAGACTTGCACTGTTATGTCAAAGAAAAGAAAACTCGTATTCTATTGAATCACTGCCCTTCTGTTTTAAACTGGACTCGAAAAGAGTCGAGCTAATAAACTGAATCGAGTACACAAAACACCAGACCGACCCACGTTAACATCATGAGGTTTCACGTAACCAGTAAGTACACATTACACAATCCAAATTAAATGCAATTCGAGGTCGGGCAGCTCAAATGGAGGGACAGAAGCTAAAAAATAATAATCTTTATTAACATAACATAACTCACCACAAGCAAAGCAAGCAACAAGCAACATACATGATGGTAGAAAAGCATCAGAAAAAGCAGCAGCAGCAGCAGCAGCGGCGGCTGCGTCTTTGGTTCCTTTTTTTTCTTTTTCTTTCCTCTTTTGTTCTTCACGCTTATATTATTAATAATAATAATAATTAACGAAACCAATCTATAGCTGGTGTGAAAGAAAACTGCAAACTGAAAGGAAAATAATAAATCCCTATACGCGCACAAAAGAATTGCCTACATATATAATATATATATATATATATATATGTGTATATAATAATAATATTATTATGGGAATGCCCTTGCAAACTCTGTTAATTTACCTAGTTTATTAACTGCATGTATTCAGAAAAACTTTTCCAGCGTAGCTTTAAAATAGGAGCTGCCTCCATTGCCCAGCAAAAACAAGGCAAAGATGAGCACAATTGCCGCTACAGCCCACATCCAAGGCTGCAACCTTCTCTTACTGCGGTTGCGAAGAGGCAGAGGCATGGATTTTACCTTGGTTTGCTTTGTCAACTGCGATGATTTCTGAGACCTCTTTGTTACTGTCACCGGTTTCTCTCTAGTTTCAGGCTCCTTAGGAATTTCAGTTGGTGCCTCTGAGCTTGGTTCTGGAGCACATTCTACTTCACTAATATCATTTGTAGCCTTTGTTGTAGTCGCCATCTTTCTTTCCTTCTTCCTTACCCTCTTCTCCCTTTCCTGCACAAGATACAAGCCATCGCATGATCGATACACAGAAGAAAAGAATATTGCATCACATGGGAACTCTCTATATCTAGAATGCCTACTAGACTTTCATGGAATTGTAAAGTTAAAGGCGATGAAATTTTACCTTCTCTTTCTCCTCCGCTTCCTTCTGCGCTCTTATGGCAGCTCTGGCTTGGGCCTTCTCCGCTATTCTTTTTTTCCTCTCCTGTGCTTCCTTAGCTTTGGCCTTCTCCTCCAGTCTACGCTGCTCTCTCAACCTAGCTTCTGCTTCTTCCTTTCTCAATTCTTCTGTCTTTCTGGCCAACTCTTCTTCCTCCTTTGTTAATTTAGGGACTTCTACCTTTTCCTCTTCAAAATTGTTTCTTTCAGAAGCAGTTTCTGGGATAATTTCTGAGGAAGCGGATTTCACAGGCTTCTTCATTTTAGCTATCTCATTTTTCTGTTGAACAACCTTCATTGAAGATATGTCATCTGGTTGTTCAGCCTCCTCAGGGGCAACTTGCTTTGGTTGTTCAGGAGTGGAAACCACTGTTGCCAAATTATTCTTGGTTGCTCTTACGATATCGGGTATTACAGGGGGCTCCTCATCAGGACCAAGAGAGCGCCCATCTGAGGTTCTCAACCTCCTTAATGTACTCCTGTTGTTGCATCTCAAGTATTCTTTCCGGAAATCATCATTATTATTCCAGAGTTCCATAACTGTTTCCACCTAAACAATTGAATTTCAGCCAATTCACACATAAGCTATTGTTCCACATTCTTCAACAAAAAAAGGTAGGGAGAAACACACACACAGCAACAACAACAACAGGAGGGCTTCATAAGCTAACCTGATTGATACACAAACGTTGTAGTTGTTCCCTATCTCCGCTCAATGCCAGATTATTAGCAGCCTTCGCATCATCCTTATACCTCCAAAAGTATTGGTTCTGCAGGAATAAGAGGGTTAATATCTCTCTTCTAAATTTGCAACAACATATCACAAGATAAAGGCATGTATAACAAAACAAAAAACACAAAAGCATAAACCTTCAAAGTATTTGATTTATCAATGGGAGAGCATAAACCTTCAAAGTGTTTGATTTATCATTGGGAGAAACATGTTATGAGCAAACTTAAAGGTAAGAAGGCTGAAAACTTTAAGTCAATGTTAGGCGAAACCTTAAACATACATCTTTTTAATGGTGACATAATTAGCATCAGAACATGCTCAATAGCGTATTTGTATGTGCATGTGCACACACTGTAAAGAGAGGATAATCCTAACAGTTATAACGTTTTTCATCGGGGGAATGCAAACACCTTTTCATATTGTTTTTTCCTCAAACCCTGTAAATGTGCATATGCTTCTTGACGAATGTCATCTGCAGCTCTAAACTGAGAAAGTATTTCGTTCAGCATATTATTTTCTTCATTAAATTTCTTCTTAGCAACTTGAGTGACTGCCTCTGCTTTGAGAAGATTTTCTCTGAGTAGATCCATTTCCTTCCTCAGAACCTGTAATAATGGAAGATCGTATAACTACCTTAATAGCTCACTAATGCTACCAGATAATAACAAGAGGTCGTCTAACTCTGACAGTATTAAACACTCACTAATCTCGATTCTGGGCAAAAGAAAAGTATACGACAACTTGAGGTGTGATTCAGGTGTTTATATTTGAAATAGATCTCAGCATAAGACTTCCATATGAACTATATAACATAGCACATCTTCCATAGGATAGGACCCAGACCGGTTAACTAATAAATAGAAAATGACAAGTACAATTGAAAAATACTACCTTTGAGCTCTGTTCAACATGGTCTTTCTGGTCTAAAGCTTCTTGAACTTCATCCTGCTTACCCAGGCTAGAAGAGAGCTGCTCACGAAGTTGCTTCAGTTGCTTAATTTCTCGAATAAATTGCTTTTCTTCCTTCAAAGGCAAGGTCTCATGCTCCATACCGTGTTCCATATTGCGTATCTACTCATGAAACAAAAATTGAAGGACGCAGACATTCATGAATATACAAACATATTCAACTAGTGACACAAATATATGGTAGTAATTGATAGTACTGAGGGGAAGACAAGTGATAACTTACTTTATAATCCAAATCCTCAATAGAGATTGCATTCTTCACTTTGTTAATCATTAATTGAACAGAATCCATTTCCTTGCGCTTGGCCTTAAACAGGTCTCGTGCAGCTCTCTCTTCAGATCTGGCAGCTTCAAATTTATCGAAATACTCCTTACAAGTAGCCTAGCCATAAAAGAATCCCAACAGTTAACGTGGGAAGATATAAAATCCTACAAACAAAATACGGCCGTAGCCATTTGCAAAAGATTTCTTACCCTTCTCATTTGGATTTTGGAACGAATAGCATCCCGGCTTTTAGTTTTTTCTTCAACATGTAACTGAGCCTGTTTAATCTCTTCTTTTAAATTTTCATCATCATATCTGGGAATCCTTATCAAGAAGTAGAACGGCCTTTTTTCTACCTCAGCACCCTTATTCTGCCCTTCCACAGCATCAGCAGTGGAAACTTCCCCAGAAGAAGCTGAGGGTTCAGATCCAAGTATTCCGCCAGTGCGCTCCACTTCTTGATGTGTTGAATTAAGATCACCTTCAATTTGAACATCATCCAGGTTGCAAGTTAGCGGCCTTCCATTCTCCACAAAAGTGCCATTCTCAACAAAAGAGTCATTCAGAATCGTGGATTCAGATGTGTTGACTTCATCATCGGGGATAGCTCTGCTTCTCAGAGCAGAGGTACTCTGAACTTCAGACGCTAGCTTTTCATCAATATCTGGCTTAGCAGGATCGCTAGCTTCATTTGCATTGTTGTCAGAAACAGATATAGGAGGGCCGGTAACACATTCAACCTCCAAATTTGACAAACCAGCATCTACACCAACAGAATCATGGCTGGTCTTGGGATCTGATATTGCACCATTTGCTGTGAAACTCGACAGAGTATCATCTTCATTGGGAACACTCTCCAATTCAATTTCTGATTTTGTATTGTGTTCTGATATCATGTCATTAGGTGTGAAACTTGACAGGGTTTCATCTATAATGAGCACACTTTCAGATTCAACTTCTAATTTTGAATTGGGTTCTTCTGATATTGCATCATTTGGTGGGACATTTGACAAAGTATCATCCGCAACGAGTGGACACTCAGATTCAACTTCTGAGTTTGAATTGGGATCTTCTGATATTGCACCATTCGGTGGGAAACTTGAGGTATCATCCACAACTGGCTGACTCTCAGATTCAACTTCTGCTTTTGAAATGGGTTCTTCTGATATTGCATCAGTGGTTGGGAAACTTGGCAGATTATCATCTACAACGGGCGCACTTTCAGATTCAACTTCAGATTTTGAATTTGGTTCTTCTGATACTGCATCATTCGGTGGGAAACTTATCGGATTATCATCCACAAGGGGCGCACTTTCATATTCAACTTCTGCTTTTGAATTGAATTCTTCTGACATTTCATCATTGGTTGGGAAACTTGGCAGAGTATCATCTACAACAGGCGCACTTTCTGATTCAACTTCTGATTTTGAAGTGGGTTCCTCTGATCTTGCATCATTTGGTGGGGAACTTGACAGAGTATCATCGACAACTAGGGCTCTCTCAGATTCAACTTCTGATTTTGGATGGGGTTCTTTTGATATAGTATCATTAGGTGGGAAACTTGACAGAGTGTCATCTACAACGGGCCCAATCTCCAATTCAATTTCTGATTTTGAATTGGGTTCTGATATTGCATCATTAGGTGGGGAACTTGACTGTGTATCATCTATAACCGGTCCCCTCTCAGCTTCAATTTCTGAGTCTGAATGCACAAGGGGACAAGGATTGGGGACTTCACCACTCTTCTCAGTTAACTTCACAGCATCAAGCTCTGGCCTCACGTCATCAACAGCGCAAGTTGAAACATCTTCCGTAGGTGGAGAAACCCCATTCTCAGCCTTTTGATCTCCTATTATATCATTATCAGCAACAGTTGAAAAGCTTTCTCCATTTTCGACAGCTACTTTCTCCAAACTATCAGCATTTTCACACGATCCATCACTCTCTTCAGGTGCATCAACCGAGTCATTTGTAACTAGAGGCACATGAGCATTCCGCAAGCCATCTCCAGTACTTTGATCAGAGACACAGCCGTTGACAACTTGAGTAGCTGGCTTCGTCGCATCCTGGAGAGAGGCATCCTCAAAAATTACTGTGGCAGACGAGGCGTGGCCATCTTCAGAAGATCCATTCTGTTCATGAGCATGACAAGCAGGCAAGCCGTCTGCAGTAGCTTCCTTGGACGCGGGATCACCCACAACTTGGTCATCCAACGACAGGGTTGGGGTTGACATTGAATGATGCCCCGTCTCTTGGCCTAGATCCCTCGAAGCATCTTTCACGGACACCTCCTCGGCTACTTCTGGATCCTTATCAGTCTCTGCTCCGTCAGACACCACCACCTCCCCGTCATTGAGATGCGGGGCTTGTGCGGCAACCTTGTTGAGTAAATGAGATTGGGAATTGTCCTTTTGAGCCTCCGAGTGAAGAACAACACTGCCATTGTTCTGAACAACGCTATTGTTTGGATCAGACTCGACAGGGTCTTGGGAAACAACGGGATCGCTCCCGGTCACAAAGACATAAGAGCCGTCGGTGTCGGTGTCGGTGTCGTCCTTAGGAAAACCATTGTCGCTCTGATTCCCATTCCCATTCCCATTCCCAACATTGACATTGACAGCCTCGCCTTTGGACACCTCTGATTCACAGGCATCAAGGTGCACATCCACGCCCGCCGTCATTGCAATCCGAAACAAAATCCAACAACTACAGCAATACTGATCTAATTCACAGACAAAGTTGGAAAATTAAAAGTTAAAAGCGAGTGAATTCAGTGTTTGGAGTGAATTAACAAAAGAAGAGGAAAGTTAAAGCAGTGCGGGATCTAACGTTAGGAGATGAGAAATTGGACTTACCGGTGCAGATCGAACAAGCGGGTGTGAACGCAGCAGTCGAACGGAGCAGAGGAGAGCAGATCGAGAGGTAGATCAGCCAACCGACATCAAATGCAGTGGGTTATGCAATGTGTAAGGGCGTGTTTGGGAATAAGTAAAATAAATCTACAGCCTATATATATAGAGGTAGAGACGAGAGAGAGAGAGAGAGAGAGAGAGAGAGAGAGAGAGAGAGGCAGCGGCAGAGCACAGCTGGCGAAGGAAGAAGAGAAAGAGAGAGTTTGTGTTCTGTTCTGTTACAACTTGTAGTAGAGGTACAGGAGGATACTCGGTTCTCTCCCTCGACTAATACCTCTTCACTAATACAAATATTAATATATTTCTTTTTCCCTACGCGCTTCTTTGTCTTTGTATCCGATTTAGACTTTTTCTTAATTATTATTTATAATAAATTTAATGAGAAATATCTCCATCTCGTTTTCCTTTTTTTCTTTGTCTTTCTATTCTGATGTTGATTCGATTAATTCCTCCATTCATTTTTCAGCAAATTTCATTACAAACATCTAAAAATAAAATTAATCACTTTGTTTTTATAAATATAATTAGGTTGGGCTATTAAAAAAAATAAAGAAATTACTACTATTTTTTCGGTTAATAAAAAAATATTATGCCTTTCATAATAGATAACTCTTAAATTTAAAATATATATATATCTTACTTTTTTTTTCTTTTTTCTAATAAACAATATTATCTACACTAAAACCTACTCTAATATTTGGAGTAAAACTCAAATTTTAGTTTCTACTTAACATCCCCCAATTTGCTCCAAACATTAAGCCAAATATAAGTTTTAACCCAAAATTCATTTCTGGGGCAAATTTAGCCCATAATTCCTCCGGTTAGTGGACTGGCCCACCATATATGTGTATTTTCTTTTTAGTTTTATATTTATAAATTCATTGAATCCAACGGTTAACATCTAATGCGGTCAAATATAATGATTAAAAAAATTAACAATCCAAATTTAAATTTAACGACTAAAATAATTTTTTAAAAAAAGGGTGTGCTATCCACACACCCCATTTTACTTCTTACACCTCTTGTTAATTTCTATCCGTTGATTTTATTCAATTCATCCAATCTGACAACCGAAAATTAGAAGGGTGTGTGAAAAGTAAAATGGAGTGTGTGAATATCACATCCCAAAAAAAATTCTTTTATGTGTTTCATATTCATTCATAGTGTTGCATGAGTTTCATGATGTCGGTTTAGTGATTTTTTAATATTTATCGAAATCTAAATATTTTTATATTAAAATGTGCATAAAATTAAATTATGATAGTCTACATTAAAAAAAATATTCTAAATTCATTCTTTAATAATATGGGACTAAAAATTTAACCTACAAGGGTTTGTGATGGTGGGAGAGGGTGGGCTTAGCCTTACAATGGATTAGCAATAATGTGATTCAAACTTGCATTTAGCGAGAACCGAACCTATGACATCTTGCATTTGGCGAGAACCGAACCTATGACATCTCACTTATAAGTGAAGTGAAATATCACTAGACCATAGTACTAAGTGGCTAAATTTAAGATATATTGGATATTGAAGTTGGTGGAGATTAAAACATAAATAGTTATGAAGGAAATTCATTTCTTCTAATTCCATTATTTTAAAAAGGATTTGAATGGGTAAAATTTCTTCATGAGTAATATTTCTTCTTAGCATCTACCAAGAAGGCCATAATTTTATAATTTCTCCCATCAACATACCTTTAGTTTAGTAACCGGTAGTTTATCCATTTTAATCAAATCGTGTGTACCAAACGAGCATGCATACTACTAGTTTTGTAAGCCCCCTGATCTACCAAGTCACATTTTATTTGCTACATTTGGAGTATCAATTCTCGAATCTTGACCTAATAGTATTTTTTATAAACTCTGTAAATGAGCTCCTAATTAAAATTTTGAGAGAGAATAAAATAGTTCATCTCTAATCACACCCCTTTTTCCTCCTCTATCATACTTTAAACATAAAAAAATTCGAGCTTCTAGACACGAGGGAAGAAAATCTCATCTCAACATGGTTAAGGGGAGGCTAATGAGGTGCTCATCGGTTAGCGAGGTTGGGACTAGAAGTTGGTATGAGGAATCTCCTAATTTGATTATCATTAGTTATTTGAGGATAGTTACAAATATTTTTGGTGCGCGGTACCCTTTTTCGACCGAGGTAAATATGCGGCAAGATTTAATGAGGCTTCCATCTCATCTTTGATGAATTTCATACTTCTTCTCAACCAAAAAAAGAATAAGAAAACTCATTTGTTCTCGTGTTGGGTTACGTGAGCATCTCTAACAAATATGTCAACTGCAAAACGTAAAATTTAAATTTGATGATGCATACAGCAGTCGTCGTTTTTTTTACAGTCGCTTGGAGTTGCAGATAAGATGTACATTGGCAACTAGTAGGTGCAAATATAGTGCACAATCCAAACAAGATTTACATTGATTTGAGTAGTGTAAACACATTATTGTGTAAGGGGTCTGAAATGTGTTCAAGCAAGTTATGAACAGGACCTTTACCTGTCAATGCAGCTTGACTGTAGAAGCCTAACCAGGCCACCATAGCTAGGCGCCCATTTTTGATCTCCTTCACCTTCAGCTCCTCAAAGGCTACGGGGTCTTTGGCAAGGTTCAAGGGATCAAAAAGCTCTCCTCCCGGGTAATTAACATCGCCTGGCAGGTATATTCCCAAAGGCTCTAATGCTTCAATCCCACAATACCTTGCATATTCAGGTCCAACCTAGTTAACAATCAAATGTTTACAATAAATTACATGTTTGCATGCACAAGTTGGGAAATTCATGCTACAATCAGAATATGAGAAGAACCAAATCTCCAAGGCAGAGCTGTATCTTTTCACCAACTTAGCACCATGAATGATTTAACTAGAAATAGTGTGGAGTGGTTGTCATAAAGCATAATTTAGAAATGCAGACACAATGACTACATGTCCATGCGATGAAAGAAACAGCGAAATGAAGCCCTTTGCCACAAGGAATTATTCCGTATTATGCCATAAAGACTTTCCTTTTGGGGACAGTGAGTTCTTCTAGACTATGCCAATAAAACAATTTTTTATCCCAAGTTTTAAGTGCTAAATGCGTCACAGGAATGAGTAAGCAATAGATATCCGGAAGAGTACATTTTTTTTCTGGTTCCCAATGAACAACATGAGCCCCAGTTCAGACAACATGAACCAAGCATAATCTCAATCACCGGGTTAAAATTTAAAACCATTGAATTGCATCACTTAGTCCATTCTACTTTCTAGGGTACCAATCATATGTTACAATTTTATGAATATTGAAAGTAAAAGATCGCAGCTTTAAAAATTCATTACCATCAGAAGAACTTGGCATATGGCTATGACAATCACTCCTTGGCTTCCTGCTACATGGAGCCCCGGGATACCAAGGTAGTCTAGTGTGTCTCCCTGGTGAACATTGATGATAAGTCAGAAGGAAAAGAAAGTTAAAAATAACAATTCACCTCGTACGTTGCTCACACCAAACTATATAAGATGCTTAAAGGAGACAGATATAACAGGTAACTCAGAGGTAATGCATCTGAAATAGTTGAAAATTCCTTAGCTGGTATTCACTATTCACTTCAGGGAGAAACTTAACCGACCACGATATTTTAATAAATTATGGCAAGATATAAGAACTTATCCTTATCATTTCTATTCCCACCTTGAACTATCCTTGCATGTGAGCGTTGCAACAATTATATCACAATATTTTGTAGGTAGATTAGCTTGCATAAGAGAGGCTCGCAGAAGCCAAAAACATGGTTTGAACCAAAAGTGTCAGTATTTGAATCATAAATAACTTAAACAGTTAGGGGCCGGCAAACCTACAAACTATGTAACTTCATGTCTCAGTGACAGGATGCTATGTCAATTAGTTTAGTCATCTTGATGAGTAAGCATCTTATTTGTCAATTAGCTAACTAACAGTTAATTATGTGATTAGCAATTAGTTAATTCATGGATCTTTAGCTGAACTTGCAGCCAGCTATATATAGCTGAGGTTGTGTAATTGTAAGTCAGTTAAGTGAATGATATGCGAGAGTTCTTAAATGTGATTCTGTTTCTCTTTCAGTGTCAAGGTTTAAACAGGGTTCTATTACTCTACATAGCAGGCTATAATGGAATCAGGAAAGCTGATCATCTAAAACATTTTGATTGAACTAACAATATTGTTAGCAGTTAAAACTTAAAACCATTTGAAAACTTCAAAGCAGAATCTACCAACAAAAAAAAAGACGCTACAACTGACTATCTGTTTACTAATCCATGATATCATGACAAAATTCATCATAACTCACTCATCTCTCATAAGTTTCTCCTTCTATTTCACATCCTATCATTTCAGCTAGATTAATATATTCATCATCCCTTGAGAACGCAAGGTCCAGTAGGCTGGTCTCCATTTTCTTCAGGACATGGTTTAATTGCACAAGAAAAGGTCCAACAAAATTGATCAATAAAAGAAGATTGATTCCAGCACAGAAATAATAACCTTAAGTTTTGAATAGCCAACTCGCCACCATACTGGTTCAACAAAATGAAAGGCTCCTAAGAGATCTAATATTTCAGGAACCAAAGCACCAAGTGCAGCTAGCATAGCCCAACGAGCATGGAGTATTTCAAAGCTGCAGGGTAACAAAGAACAATACGCAGATTATTGACAACTTAAACCTGCACATGTAAATTACATACTTATTTAAAGCCATGCACAAACAAATATCACACTGCACATAGCATAACAGGAACCATGGCACAATGACACTGGAGTATTTGGAACCTGTGGGCCACAACCTAAACCTAGTTGTGATGCCCAAGGCCTCTTCGAGAGATTCCTAGAACCCTACAAGCATGATGCTATTCTTTTTTATTATAATTTTGTGTCCTTGTTCCATTGATTTCCTATTATTCTTGCTCGCTACAATGACATCAATCAAGGACTTCATTCGGTCAAACATTAATCTTTTTCTTTTGATCCTGCATCAAAATTCTTTCCAAATTTAGTCAAGCATCAATCTTTTTCTGCAAATTAAACTTTGGAATCTCTGTAGAAGTGGACAATTAGCCCTGGAGAGTACTACAAAATTACTTAGAACAAGATCTGTATGAAAGCTATAACAATATTGTGATAAATCACAAAGAAAGTTGAAAGGCTGTAGGTTACAACTAGTGTGGTTAACAGCGCCTAACCTACCAATTTCTATTCCAAAGTTGAAAATTATGAAAATTACCATCTCAGTTATAGGATTCTGCGGTCAAATTTCAACAACTAGCAATGTGAAGATTATATTGAAGATCATCCCCAATATCAATATCAGAAATGGAACCAAAAAAAAGGGACTTACTTAAAATACTTTTGGAAAGCAACAGGATCCTTGCTCAGACCTATAACATCAAAACCATAATCCCCAGGTAGTTCTCCAGTAAGATATGCAGGATAATCATATGGAATTGGGCCAAGCCAGCGGGGACGCCCTTCTCCGTACCACAAGCTGTGAAGTAGGAAAGTTTACCATGCAGTGAATACATATTTATAAGAAATTAGGAATTCTATACAGGTATTCGTGTCGTGGTCAACATATTTTTAGTGATTTGGTACAAGGTTAGTAGTTAGTCGATTTGGTACTCCACAGAAAACATGATCCTCAAGAACATGGCATACATATGCAGCAAATGGTTAGTTTGTACCAGACCTGAGAAAATGAGAAACTGCGATTAGGCAGTGGTTATGAACTTATGACCATGTTTTAGATGGAAATATCCACCAAAAGTAGGCACAATTAGCTGCTGATGCTGGCATTAATCATTATTAATGGGTTGGATTGTATACTAGTCTAGTACAGACCAGTCACCAGAGAGAATAAAAACGACCATCGGCTACTGAAAACACTCTTCTATATGGCTACATGGATGGATGGATGACATGTCCTAACATTGCAAACTGGAAGACAGATAGAACAAAAACGATCCACAAGCTTTTTAGTTGGTAGTCCTTCCACAGTAGTTTGAGTGAGTGTGATACCTATATATAGGAATCAGGCAACCTGAATTTGATACTTATAAGTTTATAACACTATTTCTACACTAGTATAAGTTCAATATATTGATATCACACTCATGAGTTTAATATAACACACTCATGAGTTCCATATATTGGCATTACACTTAAATATTCCAGTCCACTGTAGAAGTGTGATTCCTATATGAGTTCAATATATTGGTATCATAGCCACTTTAAGCACCAGTTGAGTAGAGTTGGCACCCAAATTTTTTACTTGAGATATATTTTACTCTTACACACTAGCTGGTGAGCTGTGTTTATCACATATTAATCGTTGCCTTATTCATTGCAGGTGTGCTAGTTAGACATAAGATTACAAACTAGCAGAAATGCCTATATACGAGCGAATGGAAATGAGCTTTACCTGCGTTTTCGTGCGATTTGGGCGGAGGCCCTAAAGGTGGAAGAATTCTCCACAGCAAGTTTCTTCCTTTCCTCCAACCGCTTCTGCAGAGACTGTCCGAGTGGGCTATTGGCTATGGCTTTCACGGCCGTGAATGGAATGGCAGAGAATACCACAACTCCCACAAGCTGAAGGAACGGTGAACCAAAACCAACAACAACGCATAATACATATAAATCCATCATCAATTAGTTAATTATTAATTAAAAATTGAATATATGAAATGGAGAGGAAGAGGGAGAGAGAGGTGACCTCTTGCCATGAAGCTTTGCATACACCAAAACGAGGAGGAGGAGGAGACTTTCGGTTGTTTGGGGATTTGAGGTTGAGGTTTAGGGGGGGAAGAAACGGAGGATGCCCAAAGAAAGAGGAGTAAGCTGAACAAGGCGGCGGCCAATCTCCTCCGAGTCCTCCTCCCAGAACAGCCATTCCCATGCTGCTGCTCTTAATCATATTCTAGCCGTTAATCAGTTACTTGGTTGCAAGGTCCACAATTTCTCTCCAAATGCTTACCTCTTTCAAAACTTCTAGAATCTGATACCAAATTAAGCTGTCTATTGTACGTTTTAGCAGAACTTTTCATTTCTTAGTGTAAAAATATCAATGTTTTCAAAAATTAAAATCTTGCTAAAATCTGTTTTGGGTTTCATTATTTACTCTCTTTTTTTTTCTTTCAGTTCGGCCTATATACCTGTGAAATGGAAAATCAGTTTTTTTTTTTTTTTTTTTTTTTTTTAAAAAAAAAT
>JADOBS010303718.1:0-22948 GCA_015708375.1 Cydonia oblonga | reverse complement strand
GCGCGGCATCACTCGAGGATCTGTAGGGATATAACAAGCCCAAATTCGTAGTACCCTTAAGGTAACGGAAGATGTCTTTCACTCCAATCCAATGTTTGAGTTTTGGTGCATTATTGTATCTTGCCAAAAGATTAACAGCGAAAGAGATTTCGGGTCTAGTGCATTAAGCTAAGTACAATAAAGCGGCTATTGCACTTAGATAAGGAACTTCAGGCTCCAAAATCTCTTCATCATCCTTTTTCGGATGGAAGGGATTTTGTTTTGCATCTAGCTATCGAACGACCATAAGAGTACTCGAAGACTTCATTTTATCTGCATTAAAGCGACGAAACACCTTCTGGGTGTAGTTCGTTTGATGTACTACGATTCCATCTAAACGGTGTTCTATCTCGAGACAGAGACATTATCGAGTTTTTCCTAGATCTTCAGGTGCGCGGCAGTTCTCGCGAGCTCTTCAGGAGTTTCAATAAGGTTCATGTCATTGACATATATTGCAACTATAGAAAAACTGGAATATGACTTCTTAATGAACACACAAGGGCATAGTTTGTTGTTCATATATCTC
This sequence comes from Cydonia oblonga, assembly GCA_015708375.1. Lineage (NCBI taxonomy): Eukaryota > Viridiplantae > Streptophyta > Magnoliopsida > Rosales > Rosaceae > Cydonia > Cydonia oblonga. The sequence goes on along the minus strand of JADOBS010303718.1, from coordinate 22,383 downwards.
TGACTTGTCAAATACACACAAGCATTCTTCCAGAGATCTTCAAACCGTAAAGTGAACGCCTCAGTCGAGTTGAGAACATGTTCTGGGGTTTGGAAATATTTGATCCAGTTAATCTAAGTCATTCATAAACTTTCATATAGATTTCCGTATCAAGATCCCCATATACATACGTAGTTACTACGTCCATCAGCTGCATACAGTTTTTTAGAAACTACCAAACTGATAAGGTAACAAAAAGTAATCACATCTATGACAGGTGAATAAGTTTCTTCATAGTCAATCCTGGGGCGTTGTGAGAAACCTTGCGCAACAAGACGAGCTTGTAATGCACAATTTCATTATTTTCATTACGCTTCTGAACGAAAACCCACTTGTAGCCAATGGGCTTCACATGTAGAGGAGTATGAACTACAAGTCCAAACACCTTACATTTCGCAAGGGAATCGAGTTCGACTTGAATTGCTTGTTTCTAGTTTGACGAATCAGTTTTACGTCGACATTCATCAACGGAACGGGGTTCAATGTCATCGCTCAACATGATCTCAGTAACTACTGCATATGCTAATGCATTGTCAACGATCATCTCATTTCTACGCCATACATCATCTAAGCTAGCATAATAGGCTGGAATCTCACGATTCTCGGGAGGAGGATTCGTCTCTTCAAGTACACTTCCATAATCTATAATTTCCTCATGAGTTGGATAAAATGAGTAAGCGACAGTCAGATTCACGGTAGGCTATTCACGTGCCTGTGTAGTGGGTTTTCTTTTCCGGGGGTGTGAATCCTTTGAACCAAGAAGTCTGCCACGCTTTTGTGTAGGGGCAGATGATTAGCTAGCCGTTAATGTATGTGGATCACCTAAGTGGGCATCCCAGGCCTCCAGGAGGGATGTCCGTTATACATTTGGTACATCCATCTTTGCAGGCTTATTCGCAGCTGGAATATGTGATATTGTCATTTGCGCTAGATCGATGAAAGCATATGACATGCTCTAGAGATCTAATATGTGTTGCATTTCAGTTTCAGACTAAGTGGTGCGGGGATCTAAATTAGACAAAGTGGGAGTCGTCCATGATAATTTGCGTCATTATTCTGGAACATTGATGTTCTTATCTCCTCCTAACGACTGGAAAACTATCTCATAGAAGTGACAATCGCAAAACGAACGGTAAACAGATCGTCTGTCAAAGGTTCTAAGTAACGAATACTCGAAGGGGAATTATATCCGACATAGATTCTTATCATTCGATGAAACCTAATTTTTGTACGTAAAGACGGCGAAATCGGCATATAGACTGTACAACAAAAAACGCGCAGATATGATATGTCGGGTTCGTATTCGGTAACCATCTGAAGGGTGCTATATGGTTGGGTCGCAACAGGCCTCAGGTGGACCAACATGACTGCGTGAAATATTGCATGACCCTCAACATTGATTGAGAGCTTGGTACTTATAACCAACGATTGAGCAATCATTTGTAAGCGCTTAATGAATGCCTCTGCCAGGCCATTCTGGGTGTGAACATGGGGTACAAGATGTTCAACTTCAATCCCAACTGACATGCCATAGTCATCAAAATTTCTAGATGTAAATTCTCCTGCATTATCCAATTGAATAGATTTAATCGAATAATCAGGGTGGTGAGCCCTGGGCTTGATAACTTGAGCCAATAGTTTGGAGAATGCAATGTTCCTTGTGGATAACAAGCACACGTGTGACCAACATGTGGAAGTGTAAACCAAAACCATAAAATATCTAAATGGTTCGCATGGAGGGTAAATCGGTCCATAAATGTCCCCTTGAATCCGTTGTAGAAAAATGGGAGAATTCGAACGAATCTTGTCATAATAAGGCTTTGTAATAAGCTTTCCCATAGAACATGTTTGACATGTGATTCCTTGAATCAAATCTAAACTTCGGGTTAATGGATGCCCGTGTGATGATTTGAGGATACAATGCATCGCTATTCGTCCAGGAGGGTTGTCAGATGTGCATTTTTAGGTATGAAGTTAGTGAAATAGATGCATTCACGCAAAACGGTGTGCGTGGTTACACTATCTGCTAGACAAGTAACTTCCCCACTAGTCATACCTAGAATGAAAAATTAACTTGAATCGGTCATATGCATAAAAGTTATAAAAACAAATATCCATTCAAAATAATTTTAAGTATTCAAGGACAGAGATTAATTTAAACTTAATATCTAAAAACAAATCACCAATAAACAATCCAAATATAAAGGAAAATTGTTCAAAATTAACTAAAAAAACAAGAGGGATTCTGCCACTGCTGTGAACTTCGGCCCCATTGTCTTATTTCAAATAAAAAAAATAAGTCTATGTCTAAGATTCTAATCTTCTATAGGTGTAATAGCCTCTTGAAAGTCAGAAACCTTCGTCTTCGAACTCTTCGGTTTGTCCACTTGCATAAAGTTTGATTCAAACTTCTTACGACGAGAATGATATTCAGCTACAACCTTCTGGGGAGCTCGGCAAACATGGGACCTATGGTCCTTTGAACCATAACAATATCACATATCCGCATCCATGGTTTCAAGTGCTTTACCCTTATTCTTGAAGTTTGGGGCATTAGAAGCCAGATTAGGGCGCTTCTGGGCTTTGTTTCCTCCCTTAGATGGGCATTGGCTCTATTGACCTTGACGAGATGGCTTCTGACCGCCCCTGCCACACCACTTTTAGCGTTTTGGGCATTGGTTTGTGCTATAGTGTGCTTCATGCACGACAGTCACCCTAATAGGTCGAGCTTGATGATTCTTCATCAACAATTGATTCTGATTTTCAGTAAGAAGTAAAACAGAGATCAAACCCAAAAACTTAGTGAACTTCTGAGCTCTATATTGTTGCTGTAGAACAATATTAGTAGCAGAGAGTCGAATAATTCTTCTCTAGGAGATCCTCTTCGGTTAATGTTTCTTTACAAAACTTAAGAAGTGATCGGATTCGACAAACTTCAGAATTATATTCATTCACAGACTTAAAGTCTTGGAAGAGTAAATGTTGCTAGTCATGTCTTGCTTCGGGCAAGAAGATGTCATTTTGGTGATCAAAACGATCAACCAAAGCGACCCATAGTGCTCGTTTATCCTCCTTAGTAAGATATTCGGTTTGCAAGACGTCATGAATATGTCTTCGGATAAAGATCATAACAATGGCTTTCTTAGCTTCGCCAATAGGGTTGTTCGTCCCATCTTCAATGGCGGGACACAAATTCTTTACAGTGAGGTGAAGCTTCACATCTTTGACCCACTTCAAGTAGTTCCTTCCAGAGACCTCCAAAACGGTGAAGTCGAGTTTGTTCAAATTCGACATGTTCCTATCACAAAATAGATGGACAAGATGTGGTTAGTGCAATGGAGAAAAAAAAAATCAATCCATTCACATAGGAGTAGAACATTTAGGTTCTAATAGACATGTATTGATTAAAATTCACATGAAAAAGCTTTGGGTTTTCATGAGTGATGTTTTTAATGAAAACATCAAGTTTTCAAACAAGGTATGTTTATAGAAACTTCAGGTTTCGAAATAATTATGAACTTACAGGTTCATATGTTTCTGCAGACAAACACAAATATACGCAAATATATACATAGAAATATACAAGAAAATATGCAAATAGAACTTCAAGTCTATAATTATAATTGAATTAATTATTTGGACTTCGGGCTAAAATTAAAGTGTGAATAAAAAAAATATAAAACCCATTGGGCCTAAAAATAATTAGTCAATTAAACATGGGGCCAAAAATAATGGGCAAAAGCCCACGGGTGTGCTAATTAAATAGGTGTCGTGCATCCTAGGCCCAAATATTGGGTGGGTTTGGTCTCGGGCAGAGTAGACATTGTGGGATCCCACATCGCCCAGGGGAGTGGATCCTCTATACCTTATATGTACATACCCACCCCCAATTAGCACAAAGCCTTTTGAGGCTCACTGGCTTCGGGTTCCATAGGAACTCCGAAGTTAAGTGAGATTGGGGCAAAGCATTCGCAAGATAGGTGACCAACTAGGAAGTTCTGCTCACGTGAGTTCCCAGAAACAAAACTGTGAGGGCATGGTCAGGGCCAAAAGCGGACAATATCGTGCTACGGCGGAGCCGAGTATATACCCACCTTCAATTAGCACGAGGCCTTTTGGGAGCTCATTGGTTTCGGGTTCCGTAGGAACTCCAAAGTTAAGCTAGATTGGGCTAGAGCATTCACAGGATGGGTGACCTACTGGGAAGTTCTACTCGCTTGAGTTCCCATAACCAAAACCGTGAGGGCGTGGTCGGGGCCCAAAGCGGATAATATCGTGCTACGGCTGAGCCGAGCCCGGGATATGGTGGAGCCAGGGTCGGGATATGACAATTTGGTATCAGAGCCAAACCTTGGCTGGAAGTGTGCTGACGAGGACGTCGAGCCCCTAAGGGGGTGGATTGTAAGATCCCACATCGCCTAGGGGAGTGGATCCTCTATGCCTTATATATACATACCCACCTCCAATTAGTACGATGCCTTTTGGGAGCTCACTGGCTTTGAGTTCCGTAGGAACTCCAAAGTTAAGCGAGATTGGGCTAAAGCATTCCCATGATGGGTGACCCACTAGGAAGTTCTGCTCGCGTGAGTTCTCAGAAACAAAACTGTGAGGGTGTGGTCGGGGTCCAAAGCGGACAATATTGTGCTACGGCGGAGCCGAGCTTGGGATGTGGTGAAGCCCGGGTCGGGATGTGACAGATATGCGAGCCCAACATCACAAGGTAAGCGGGCTGCATTCGCAAACCCAAAGTATGAGCCTGTGAAGGGCACATATTGGTTGTGAAAATGGTACATGAGAGAGATGGCAGGAGCCCAGATGGTCTCAACTGGATCTCGAGCCGGGAAGTGCAACTAGCTGGTGATGTTGGTTGAAACTCAAGGCACAAGCAGGCCCAATAACATGGGTGTTGTATGAATGGACCGAATGGAAACCGAAGCCCATGAAGGCTCGAGTTGGGATCTTCAGGCCACCTCAGCAGCACTGGGTGCGGGGATCCGTCGGAACTGAGTTAACGACGCCGCTTCAGGCAGTTTTCCATGGTCAGTACAAGCCATGGTTCATTGGAGAACCAAGTTTTTGTCGATGGATGTGAGATCTCAACGTCATGGGAGGGAGAACCAAATGAGTTCAATCGAATTCAAATAAAAACTCATGAAATTCTTTTGGAATTTCGAGAAATCGTTGGTAAAAACGATGAGTTTTGTCCAAATTACACGACTGTCGGTCGTGTGTCATCGGAAAAATCGACGTGGAGGACCTGGCCTTCAGGCTGTGGGTTGGGACATTGGTACATCAAACGCACCGTTTTGGTTCAAGGCTTGCAACCTGGGTTTCGATGTTGGGCATATATTTGATGCAATTTATGGCAATATCAAATTCACATAATTTAACAATTATGAATATAATGCATACACAATTTATGTAGAATCTAAAATTCGAAAAATGTAAAGTTGGGTCATGAATTATGGTGAATGTGTCATGCTATCAGGACTGCAAAAATATCGAGATAAAAACCGTTGTTTTGGAATAACCTGATTGCGTGATGATATGGATGAACTGGTTTGATGCAAAAAAATCTTCAACGTCAGACTTATAAGCGCGGCGGTAGGAGCATGCTGATAATGTGTTATAATCTATTTTATCTGACAAGGGGAAGGGGGTCGGCGACAAGGGAAGAAAGAGAGAAGAGTTGTGTTTCTAGAATCATAGGGGGATGTGTGTGTTGAGAATATGTTATCGCCTTTACGTAGTGCTTTTATTTATAGTAATAAGAGGGAGAAGAAATCCTTCATCCCCAAGAAATACAAATCCATATAAGAAAGAATAACTAGAATAAAATCTAATCTAGGATTTATACAATCACACTTAAAGTATAAAAGTTCACAACACCTTTATAAATTTTCATTTTTTGTATTATTTAGTGTCTATCAAGCTTCTACTATTGAAAATATTATTGATTTTTTTATTTTATTTTATAAATAACGAGATATTGTTTTTGTTTGTACAAAACATATTATCTAGAGTATGTTAAGTTTTATACTAGGCTAGTTATTGTAAAATGGTTCAAATTCTTCTTTGGTAAAAATTGAACTTAAAACCTTTCAGTTACAAGTAAAAGAAAATACCCGTAGATTGTGGAATAAAGTGACATATTCATAAACATATCGAATATATTTGAAATCCAGAAAAACCGAAAACAAAAAGTTTGGAAAATAAAAGAACTTGAAAATAACGCAACGTTGCCTTTATGATTACGTCGGGAGAATTAAATCAACGGAAAAAGAAAAGCGACTTGGGTTTTCGCCATTTCAGTTTTCTTCTTCTGATTTGGGGATGAATTGAGTTTTCGCCATTTCGTATCCAGTTCCGCACCTTTACAGTATCGATCGATCGATCGATCGAGAGAAGGAATGGGAGTGCTGTCGAACAAGATCCAGAGGGATCTTCTGAAACCTGGAGATCACATCTATTCATGGCGCCACGCCTACCTCTATTCCCACCACGGTTCTCCTTTTCTCATTTCCCTCCTTTTAATTATTTTAATTTTTATGTGTTTATTCATTTATATGCATATTAGGAATTGTTTGTTGATGCTTTTCTGCCTTTTTGTTTCTGGGTCTGTTTTTCCTTCACTGAAGTATCAGAAGATTGGATTTTTCTTGTTAGTTTCTGGGTCTGTTTTTCGTACTAGATCTTTCTGTCTGATCAGTGATCACAGTAAGATGAGTTTCTGAATCCACAGTTCAATAGCCTGCTAGTATTATCTGAAAAATTCAATCATTTCTACTACTTTTTGTTGTTGTTAATTACTGGGATCGTATAATTTGCGGAAAGTGTTGTGTGCGTGTGGACAAGTCTGAGATCCTGGTTGTATTTTCTTTCTGTTGTTGTGTGCGTGTGGACATGATTGCAGGCGACAATGGGTTGCTGTTTATATATATTTTTATGTGAATGAAAGACATAAAAAAATAATGATTCTTTAACGTTGAGGAAGTTAATTTTTGTTATCAGACAACACTGAGTTTACAGTCAAGCAATTTGCACGGTTAGTCACTGGATCAGCATATTCAGCACTACTTAGAAATTGTGATTAGAAGAATGTCGACTGAATAATTTTTCTTTAACTTTGAAGGAGTTATTTTGGTTATGGGTGACAGCAATGAGTTTTCAGTAGAGCAGTTTGTATAGTTATTCAATCGTCTGTGGATCATCGGCTTTTACTGATTATGAAATCCCTAGTTCTAATCGTCAATTGATTGCATTGCTGGTATGAGTCGTGATTAAAAGAATGTTATTGATCAATGTGGACGCATGGTATGCATTATTTTTTTTTTTGGGTCAGTCTCCCCCCGGCACACACTTATACACAAGAATACTCTGGGGTTGGACAGTTGGAATATGATTCCATTATTTAGATTGATGGGGTGAGTTAGGAGAATTGAGTGGTTTTGTTGAAGTTATATATTCCATTTGGATCATGTACTGAAGGAGTCCTCACATCTTAGTTCTCTACCTATGTGTATGTAGTTTTGATGTTTTTTTTTTGAAAACTTGTGCAGTTTTGTTTTCTTTCATCCATAGTTTTTCTTCTTTGTACCTCCATCAGTTTTCGTTATTGTATGAGGACAACTTTTGTGTATTTTACTTTTAAATCCTGTATTTAATTCACCATGGAAAACATGGCATTGCTGATCGTTTATCTGCTATGTGATCTCAGGGATATACGTTGGTGAAGGAAGGGTTATTCACTTCACTCGAGGTGCTGGCCAGGAAATTGGCACCAGAACTGTGTTAGACCGCTTGCGTCTAAGCAGCTTTCCATCCCATTATTCGGACAATCCCTGCCCAAACTGCGGAGACCAATCGACACTTGATGGTGTCATCTCTTCTTGCATAGATTGTTTTCTATCAGGCGGTGATCTTTACCTCTTTGAATATGGTGTCAATCCAGCTTTCTTTTTTGCCAAACCTAGAGGGGGTACCTGTACCCTTGCCCGGTCCGACCCACCCAAAGATGTCCTTCATCGCGCTTCATTCCTTCTGCAGTTTGGTTTTGGTAGTTATGACATTTTAAAAAACAACTGTGAAAACTTTGCTATACATTGTAAAACAGGTTTCGTGTTTAGTGGACAGGCAGCCTCCATTGTAGCTGCCGCAACAGCTGTTGTTCCTTCACCGCTTCTCTTTTTGGCTCTCAGTTTTACTGGTCTGGGTGTTGTAGGTTGTGGCACGTATTGCATTAGTAGATTTGTTTCTGATATCGGAATACGCCGATTTGTTTCTGATATCGGAATACGCCGAGATGTTGAGAAAGCACCGGTGGAGAGACTGATTACCCCCTGTGCCCTAGACGAGTCAGTGGTTGCAACCGAAGTGCTCAAGAAAGAATAATTTGTGTGCGTAAACCGAATTCGTATGGCTTCAAAAGTCGAATATTTTGGTTGTATTATGCATCGATTGTTGAGTGTTTGTATTGGTAGTTTATAATTGCTTGTATTTTCCGCGGTTGTCACGATAACGGTGAATGATGTGTTCCTTTGTTGGTTTATGTATTTTGCTTTGATTTGTTCACTTGATGCACTTTGTTCATCCCTCTGTTTTTCGCTACATTTATATCATGCCCGTGAAATGCCCTGTAAATTTGGTGCGAAATCACTGATGCGAGAGAGAACGAAACAAGTTCGCTACGCTTGCAGCAACTTCTCTTACTGTCGACAAATATTGTAAGCTGTTATTTAATCATATAATTACACGTACAGATACAAATACAGGGATGGCAAGAAAATCTGTTGTGTTACAAGAAAGTACACAATCAATCAACATCCAAAAACTGAATGATATACCAAATGTTAATCCAACAATGAAATCTCCAGCTAGTAAGGCCAAATACTACCGCCGCCCGGCTTTTTTACGAGAATCTGACTGTATTCCGGCCTCGATGTCTGCAGTTTACACATTCAAATGTTAAGATCTAAAACATTTAACCATTTAAATTGAACATTTACCAAGCCCTCTTAAAAGGTGTAATATATCATTCAGAAGATACTAAATGCAGGTTATTAGCCAAAAAGAAAAGGATACGAAAAGCATGTTGAAACAGAAAAATAAATCCTTAAGGCTATTTTTGGGTGAGGGATTGCCAAGTTCCCAAGGATTGAGACCAAGTTAGCAAGAAATGGATCACGGAAAGTTGATTGCAGAGATTAAGGAATGCACTCCAAGATCATTACATAGGTACATACGAAGGATTTGCAAGTGACACTTTCCAAGTAGGGATTTCAAATCCCTCTCGCATGCCTTTGCAATGGTCATGGAGGGTTTTTGGTAATGCCGTCATCCCTCCTATTCAACTTTTTTGATCAATTAATAACTTCCTATCAATCCCTTGGAACTTGGAAATCCCTTAACCGGAAAATCGCCTAAAGTGAATCTTTATATCAACAAATCATAATATTGTTGGTATGATAGTCTTTATCAAGGGTTTCTCACCCCAAATTTATTTATGTTGTCTAAATAATGCAAGGTGGTAATCCAGCAAACATCAACTGCAATCAATTACTCTAGCAGCTTAATCATCATCCATTGCTGAAATTAAGGATTAATCATCATCCATTGCTGAAAATAAGGATCATTACCCCCCCATCCAAATGTTTTTCTTTTGTTACAAACCTGGCACTGAATTTTAAATTTCTAGAAAGAGGTGATTAGCGTAAACAATCTTAGACTTAGCATGAATATAAAAAAAAAAACCACTCACAAAGGAATCAAAAGGGTTGGCCAACCAGTGGTAGGGCAATTGGAGGTTTATTTCCATAGTTCTTATTTAGCCTTTCAATTTGTTATGAAGCTTCTATACAATGGGATGTTCGGGCTTTAAATGCATCCTTGGTTTCAGATTAATGCAATGTAATTGGCATATACTGATATTTAGTTCTATCTTTGGAGGGTCTTTCCTTCTACTTGTTAACTAATGGAACTAGAAGGCATTTCGCGCCACAATGTGAAGGTAAATGAGTATCTTGTGTGAACTTCGGAATGCTGAATTCTTCCTCTGGGTTTTGTTGACTCCTATTTAACTGCAACGATTCTATGACCAAATCAGTTGGCTAAGCTGTATTAGGTACAGGTTTCGACAGGTTGACCAGGGTATTTTTCTTTGACTAGGCTCTTGCAATTAACTTTTGGCACTAAACCAAAACCATTTTTTGGGTACTTTCTTTTACTACTTAGCTTCCTAGAAATGCATAAACCTTCGACTCCTTTCTTACTTTTGTTAAACCTTCATTTCAGCTACATTCATGAGAGGCTTGCTATTTCTAAACTACATAACCCTCATATAACAGACTGCGACTGCAATCCCTTGAAACAAGAGTGCTGGGGGTCAAAAGATTGATTCGGGGGTAAGTCCTGCAGAAATAAGCAAAAGCTAAACCTTTCTTTTTAAAAGTTACTTACTCTGTTATATAAGCGATGTCGGGGCAGGGGGACTTGAACATAGGATCTCAGGTGCAAGGGTAAACGCTCTTAACCACTTTGAGCTACAAACCCTTGCCCTTTAGTAGCACTTCTCTCTCCGAATAGGTCCCAAATTCGAATACCCCTATCCCTATTGATTATAAAAAAACTACTAGCAAACCTTTGGTTAATAATTTAAACGTTTTCGGTTCAAATACCCAGAACAGTTTTGCCCTATTCAATCAACAAGAGTTAAAAAAATTCAAGGATCTGTAAATTTGTTCGTCCCTAAAATTAACATATCACATGAGGTGATTAATTATATGAACCGAATCAATTTCAAGAAAGTTAAAATTGCATAATTAACGAAATTAACATAATATAATGATAATTAGGGAACCAAAATCCAAAAATAAAGAATCCAAAGAAAGAATCAGAATAAAAATTGAGAAAAGAGGAATTGGGAACTTACGAGATCTTTGAAAATGATGAAAGCGATTACGAAGAAAAGAACAAAGAGGATTTCGAACTCGGCGAATCGAACGAACCGAAAGACCGACTTGACGCCCCCAGTCACTGCGGCCTCGTTCGAATTCCGGCTGCTGACTCGTTTCGCCATCGCTGCGGTGGTGGCTCTGTATCGTGTGCCTTCGTTTACCTTGGTAGTTGGTAGTAAAGGGGTTCGCGAGGATGGCATTGATTTTGTCCAGTTTCCTTTTAAATTAATAAAAGAAAATTACAGAAAAGTCAGATTCAGATAAAAAGTAAAACAGAATAGTCAATTTGTAAATTTAGCTTATTCTTAAATTTTTTGCCACATAGCTAAATTTATTAAGGCATTCTACACTAAATTATATTAAACCTAACCTAAGTTTGATTTCTACAAGGCCTCTCAGAGTAATTCGGAAAAAGTGAGTGTTATACCAATGCATTGAACTCGCATATAAATTATATTTTTACAGTGGACCCGCAAAGTTGAGTGTGATACAATATATCAAACTCATGAATGTGGTATCAACATATTGAACTCACACTAATGTAGCATTTGTGTTACTTAGGACGTCTGATTCCAATATATAGGTACCACACTCACTTGAACCACTGTGGAAAACCTAATATTATTGTTGCAAGTTTGTTAGGCCTTCCATATATTAAACTCATATAGGAATCACACTTTTATAGTAAGCCGAAAAACTTGAGTGAGTGTGATACTAATATATTGAAATCACAATAGTGTAGCATTGTTATAATTATCAAACTCAATCTGACTAATTCATATACTCAATCTGACTAATTCATATATAAATATCACACTCACACAAATTACCATAATATAACCTTTCAACGAATCGTGCTTGTGTTAATATGTTATCTTAACATGTTATGTTGTATCAACTTGTTAAGCTATTGACTCAAGAAATTCAAACTCGAACATGACTTTGTACACATGTTAACAACTTCTTAGTTTTGCCAAATAAAACTTGAAATTTCATCTCAAAGGAGGGAAAGCGCAACAACGATTGACAAAACTAAAAGATCCAACTATAATCTTCTAAAATGGTATTTTTGCTAGAGCTAGGTACCCTTATTTTTTTGAAAGCGACTCAAAATTTGTTACAATTGGTTCTTGCGAGGCGAATTTTCACAAACACTCAAGTTTTGGGGAGACTTTTCATTATAAGAGAACACGATTTAGTATATAAGTGTTACAAAATAATTTGTTAGAAACTTTAAAAAAAAAAAAAAAACTTTTAATCAATTGTTTTGTGATATTTCATCCAAACTGTGTTTCCAGTACTTTTCAAGTTTTGAGAACTCAATCAACGGGCTCCAAAATGTAATTATGTTTTTGACGAAATCTCACATAATTCTATTCATAGATAAAAACTTGCATGAAACATGTTTACCAACATTACGGAATTCCATTCCAATAACATAACAAACACAAGTAAGTTTTTCAAAGCATTTCAATATTTTAGCGGATCAGACATCATTTGGGGTGTAACTATTATGTTGCTTTTGGAAATATGTAATGAAAAATACTTATTTGTAACTGAAAAGGAATTAATCAAATTTATAATATGATGTAATTATATAGACTTGTTGAGGGCAATATAAGTTAGGTAATTTGGTGTCACAGAGACCTGCTCAAAATCCCTAAATTGCCAATTGAACTTGAAAGAACGAGAGGCTCTCCCTTTTCCTCCGTGCAGGTAAATCGATGGCGTCAACGAGTCAACGACCCCTCCTCCTCCTCATCGCCCTCCTCACCCTCTCCCTCTCCCTCTTCGCCATCTCCGCAACCGCATCAAGGCCCTGCAAAACCCTCTTCGTTTCCTCCTACTCCTTCTCCCTCCGCCGTCTCCCCTCCTCCTCTTCCTCCTCCGGCTTCGTCACCGTCGTCACCGAAATCGGCCAGCTCCGCCCCGTCCACATCCACCCTGCCCGCTCAGAAGACGACTTCGTCCCACACCACCACCACCACCACCACCACGACAGCGAGAAGCGGACTCAGACGGCACCGCTCTTTCCCTTCATCGGAACGGCTTCTTCGTCGTCGTCCTACGACCTCAGCTCCCTGCGCGATCGCACCAAGGACATCCTGAGCGTCGTCGTTTCGCTGCTTTTCGGCGTTGGCTGCGGCGCGCTCGCCGCCGCCACTATGTACCTGGCTTGGTCCGTCTTCATCAGTCGCCACGACGACAGCGGCTCCAGCTCTTTCGATGACGATTTCAAAGACTTCAGCCCGAAGAAGGTGGGTTATGTCAAGATTCCGGAGGTGACCGCTGACTCCGTTTCCCCACCACCGTCTACGGTCAAGGAAGCCGCCACCGTGTGAATAGCGTCATGATGATGATGGCAAGTTGGTAACTCCATAAATATTCTATAATTAAAAAAAATGTTGCCTTTGGATGATGAGAGCTTTGTGACTATGCTGTTGGTTCGTGATAAAATAAGCTTAAATCGTATGCTGTGGTCTGTATTTATCGAATTACGACTTAATTATTGTCCTCTCACTCTTTCTCCATACAGTTTATCCAAATATGATGCATTTGAAATGTTGTTGTACTTCGTATTCTTATATATGCGCGCAATTGTATTGATGCTGCCGATTGATGGACATTGAGCATAATGCATGTACATACACTGATGATGTTGAGCATTAAACCCCTACTGCTTGAACATGACTTGTTCTAGGGTTTTCGTTAACCGCTTTGGCCTCCCAAGGAACTGGCATTCTTGGTAAGAATTGGGGATGGTCGGCTTTTTGCAATGTCGCTAAGTTTCAATTTCCCATCCATGTGTTGTTGTCAAATGTGAAAGAATGTGTTCCTGGTTTATTGTCTTTCCTTCAGCCTTCACGACCGCATAATTGAGTGTCATGGTATAAATGTTGTGTGTTCTCTCTATTGATACCCATTGGGTAGCTTCTGTGATGAGCGTGGTTGTTCTTGAGCATCTAGCTGTTAGAACTTATATGATTGGGTTTTTGCCTTTGTATTTGTTTGAAGCATATGATCTATAACTTACTGGGTTATTAGTGGTTGTTAGTACTATGATTGGGAAGATCTGGATGAGTCAGATAGCATGATTCAAATTGCGAAGAATATGTTACCGCAATAGCTTGGATTGTTTGATTTATCAATTCGTAGGTGATAGATGAGCGTCTTAATGTGTTTGCAGCAAGCCTTCACTTAGTGATAGAGAATGAACTAGGGAGTTATAGGATATGAGGGCAGTTTAATAATGGGAGGTGGTGGTTCATAACTATGAATGCTTAATAGAGGTGTTTATGGGTTATTTAAGTTGTAGCAAATATTGAACAATATATGGGTTGGAACACGGTAATTGATTGGTGGTATGTGGTAGATAGATGTTGGGTTAGTTGGGTTATGGCGTCGAATGTGAAATATGAAGGCGGAGAGAATGAACAACAGATTGTTAGGTCATTAGAGATGGGTTATGGGTTTGCAGGTGAACTATAAATGGAGAGAGGTTGAGTTGTGACCGTTGTGAAGGCAGATGATAGCTCTAATAATCGACAATTGTGGAAGGTACTTGTTAGCCAGACTGGTGTAATCGGTTAGCCTTCCTCTTGCCAGTCATCATGGTGTCCGTGAGTTTCACTTTTCCAGGTGATATTTCTGATATGAATTCTTATGTGAGGAACAATATAAAGTCGTCCATGTCCCAACCCTCCACTGCACAACGAAATCTAAACCCCAAGAACCCCCAGGCTTGCTGCCTCTGCCCCTCTCTCCCCATCGACCGTGAACCCAAATCCACCGTCACCAATAACCATTGTGAGCCACCACCCAACCACTGTTGAACCCTGAGTACACAAGAACCACATACAAATCCTGGCTTATAGAGCTAGTTGTAGGTTTAAGCCATGACCAATGTAAAGCTGACACGCGACGGTCCACGGTGGACCAATCGTTTATAGAGCTAATAGTGACATGCTAAATTAATCTACAACATCCTTACAACCACCCCCACGACCTCTCGCTTTGTCCGCGAATCAAGAAGCAAACTCTCCGGCTATGACAACAGCATGCTCAATTTCAACGGTGCAACATCCAAGTTGACAAATTTCGATTTCTCCGACTTTTGAAATTGCCTCCTATGGCAACCTTCAGAGACTTACACCAAATGTTG
This sequence comes from Cydonia oblonga, assembly GCA_015708375.1. Lineage (NCBI taxonomy): Eukaryota > Viridiplantae > Streptophyta > Magnoliopsida > Rosales > Rosaceae > Cydonia > Cydonia oblonga. The sequence continues at coordinate 7,230 of JADOBS010303718.1, read as the reverse complement.
GACATCCAAGGTTTTGAACTTTCCTCTTTGGCATCGAGTATGAAAACCAACTCTCTGCTAAAACTCGAGTTATTCAGTTAGTGTGTCACATCCCTATCAAACCAATGAGACTTCAAATGCTTATCAATCGGAAGCGACACCAACATGATATCGTCCATGAACACATGCGATCCATCTCCAGCGACAAACTCAAAAACCTCGCCATTGGCTTCGACCGAGCTACATCCTGGAACCTTTCTCATCATTTTCTCCTCCACTTACTTAGCATTTTGATAGACCCTATCAAAGAAGACGAGTCATAAAGGCAAATATCTAACAATTTCTGGGGAGCACATCCTAACTGAATAGTACTCGCAGGTTCTCTTTTCTATATGTTCTTCCTGATGCCCTATCTGACAGCCGCTTCCAAAGTAGTGATTCCCTTCCTCGCTCAGGAAAGTAAGAAGGAAAGACATAAAGCAAGTACCGCGAACAACATCGTCCCACTGGTTGGTGGAGGCATACATGTTTGGAAGAAGAACATGCACTCCACTTTTTCCCAGACAAACGCTCGACCATTTCTTTTTATAAGAAAAACAATTAAAAATAGTTTGAAAACTTTGAGTTTTAATCACAATGATAAAAATGTGTTGTAAGTAAATAGTACCATGAGTGACTTTTTAGAGTAAAATTTTCATTTTTATTAAAAGTGAACAGGTACGAGAAATATTTCCTTAAAACTCTCTTCTTTTTATAACTCAACATATCCACGAACTCCACAGGCATTGAGCAATGCAACCAAGACTTTCGAGTCTGGTTCCACGGGCATCCATGTCACTACTTTCTTTGCCTCTTCTAGCATACCAGCTTGTCCTAGTAAATCCACCAAACAACCATAGTGGTACCCAACCTCGGGCCGTATCAGTGTTATACTTTCAAAGACTCGCAGTCCCCAATCCACCAAACCCATCCGACTCCGAGCACTAAACACACATATGAATGTAACCATGGACTGCATGAATGATGAAAAAATTGTTCGAAAATAATTAAGTTTAGGACATGGGCTCAGCCCGTTAAAACTAGGTTTTGTTAGAGATTAAGACTTAGTTCATTATAAATAGAATGCATGCTATTTACTTTATAACAAGTTTGTCAATGTGTAGTTATTCGATTGTAACCGTCTCCGGCGTCTCGACAATCTCATTTAATCAATAATATTTATAGTTATATTTCGTTTGTTAGTCCCCTTAGCTAGACGTGCTATCCCATATCGACTTTATTTCTAAGCAAAGAAAAGTTTAAATATCCTAACCCACTTCATCTAACACTGAGGCATTTTGTGATAAAACCCCACACGTGACAGATTGTGCACTTGGTAATTACCAAGTTGAAAATAATATCGATGTTGTTGGAAGTAGGTCTTTGGTCCGTCTCTCCGATAATTATATAATTCTACATGGTATTAGAGTCAGAGAACAGGCCGTACTGCCACGTGATGGGTGGGTCTCATTGGCCTCATGTGATGATGGTGGGTCACTTGGCCCCGCGTGTAGGGTGAGTCCCCTTGGTTCTGCGTGGTTGCCGATGTATGGATCTTCCACGTGTGACCGACTAATTGGGTTCCATGTGAGGGGTGTTTTGAAATATCCTACGTCGGCCGTTTTATGAGAAAAGAAGAGCTTAAATATCCTAATTATACTCCAACTAATAATGAGGTCTTTTGTGATAAAATCATACACCTGATGGATTGTGTAGGTGATAATTAACAAGTTGGGAACAATATCAATGTTATTGAAAGTGAATATTTGATCCGTCTTTCTGATAATTCTACATATACAAAAATCGACGACGATATAGCTGCAAGGTCTTATTTCTCTATCTCCTCTGATTCTTCTCCTCTCTGAGTATATGTATATAATTGTTTATCGTTTTCTCCTTGAAAATCGTAACAGGGAAAGGAAAAAACCAAACATCACATGTATATGCTTACATTTTTGTTTGACAGTTTTTCTTCTTTGTCTTTATCTGGTGCATGCGTTTCGAAGGTTTAAGCCCTAATGAAGTAAATTAAGGATATGCTACCGATTTCTTTTTGCTAAGCTACTAAGCCGGACAAAACCAATAAAAAAAAAGAAAAACAAGAATCTTTTAAACACAATTGGTATGCTCATTGATAACATTATCTAAGGATATCCTAGTATAAGAGAATCATAAACTCAACTACTTCGTGTTTTGCTACGAATTGACAATTTACACTAACAAACTAACAATATATACTACACATGAAGACACTTTGACCAAAGGCGATTAACTATGAACATATTTTTAACAATCAAGGACACAGTCCTATTGCTTGAGGTTGAGGGATATAACCCTATAGATGTTATATATGCATTGCAGATAGTGCTGCCCAGCCTGCCCCCATCACCAAACCATGTTTGGTTAACATTCACTTTTATTTTTCAATGAAAAGATGGAGAGATTAGAAGATTATTTCTTATAACACTTTTACAGGATTTTAGAGGGAAGTAAGTGAGTAAAAACTCTAAAGCTTGTCCTGTATTTATAGAGGTTTTAAGTGCCCCATTCTGAATAGGTTAAACAGCCCTTCAAAAATCATCACTTTGTTTGGGAAAAGGATCCCCGCCGGACCCTTATTCTAAGGATTATAGGAATCCTGTGATCGTGACCATTCATCGTACATTGTGCGGTAAAAAATTATTTCAAAATTTAAATTTTAAAATTAAATATAAATAGTACTTAACAAAAATTAACCTCTGGATGTACGATGAACGATCACGATCACGAGATCCACGATATACGATGAACGATCACGAGATCTCTAGGATCCCCAGGAAAAGGATCCGCACTGGATCATTTTCCCTTTGTTTGCACTCTTTGTTAAGAGGGACCACTTTCAGAAAGACACATCTAATCACTTGAATTTAACTTCTTTTCTTTTTAAAAAAATGAGACAACCGGTGGCAAGTCACGATTATCTACCATTTTCTGACCCGAAGAAGCTATGAGGAATTTCACACTGCTCCTGGAACTTGTCAATTCCCTTGTTTATTTCGAAAACTTTTTTCTAACATTACACGTCCAACAACATTTATTTAATTTGACAGGCTAATGATGCAACACTAACTATCACAGATTACAGGTAAACAGAAGTTGAGAGTCTAGGTTTGGGAATGGCGATGATACTCTTGGCCTTTTGAATTGCAATCCCAACAAATTCTTCCATATTGTCCACGACTTCAGGAGGGCATTCCCACTCAAAGGCATGGAGAAATGTTGCCAAGTAAAACTGCACCGTGCGATGAGCAAGCGGCCATCCTACACAGATCCTTCTCCCACACCCAAATGGCAGTAGATTGAAGTCTTGGCCTTTCACATCAATCTTCGAACCAATAAACCTTTCGGGTTTGAATTTGCAAGGCTCTTCCCAAATGCTTGGATCTCTAGCCATCCCCCAAATGTTCACGACCGCAACGCAATCCTTAGGAAAATGATACCCAGAAACCTCACAAGCCTCGTATGAGCGACGAGTAATGAGTGGGACTGCTGGGTGGAGTCGGAAAACTTCTTTCACTGCTGCTTGAAGGTAAGGCAAATTCGCAATGTCGCTCTCTTCAACAAACCTGTCCTTTCCAACAGCATGGTCCAATTCCAGAACTATTTTCTTGTGTACATCAGGGTTTTTTAGGATCTCTGCCATTCCCCACTCGACAGTGCTTGTGCTTGTCTCCGTGCTTGCAATGAACATGTCCTGAAAAATCAAAATCAAGACAATTCTTAATTTCTTAAAATGAATCGATTCAAATAGGTTTGATTTGTTACACAATCAGTAGTCCCAAAAGCCTGACAGCCACCGGACTCAAAAGCTAAAACTATTTTAAACAATGGGCCAACAATGTACATCGAGCATAAATATTGACTTACCGAAAGCAAGCTTTTGATCATGTTTCTAGAAAGCGTTCTCAGGTCATCATCTTTATCACTTCTATAGTTCAACAATGCATCTAACATGTCCCCTTTCTCTTTCTCCTTCTTAGTAGCATTGTTGATTCCAATTTCCCTCTCTTTCAACCTCTCGTCGATAAGTTTCTCATACAAAGCATCATATTTCCGAAAGATCGCCAATGTTCTCCGTTTGAGCCCTTGAGGATCAAAAGGCTTGAATAATGGGAAGAAATCGGCAACATTGCCCGTGCCAAGAAGTTTTATTAATTCTCTTAATGATTGTTTCATATCTCTCCCTTCCATTGTTGTGTATTCAAAAAGGCTCTTACTGCATGTAAGGTTACTTGTAATGTTGGCTACGGTGATGAAAACCCACTCTCCAATGTTCACCGGATTCTTTGACGAAGAAGCTGAGTAGAGCTGCTTCAGCAATCCATGGACCTACAAAACAATTGAAAGAGTAAACCATATTCAGAGTATCAATATCAATATAAAAATGAAATTTTTTTTTTTCTTCCAATATTTGAAAATTTCTTTCTCCGATATTTGATGTGCGTATTAAATTTGACGATTTTCCCAAATACTTAAGAACATATCCTCAATATATAGGAGAGGAGTTTATTATAAGAATGAACTGAACTCACAATCTCATTACGTGGTGTCAACAGCGTTCAATGTAAAGAACAGTTCTTTTCACAAGTGTTTTTACTGGAAGCACATAAAAAATATTAATGCTTGCCTTAACTTTTTCCGCTAAATATAGTCAAAAGTACTTTTGGTCTTCTGAAAATATTCTACTTTATTTCAAAAGCACTTCTTAAAAGTCCTAATCACTCGATCTAGAAACAACAAAAAAAGAGTCTAGTAAGTGTGTATCTCTTATCAATCAACAGATACTACTGCAATTACTTCATGGACTTATTGATCAAATCAAGATATGCCGAGATGCTTGAATGATTTCAAATGTGATCTTACAAATTATTTCAATTACGTAATCTAACATGATCCATCGGCAAAAGTTAAATGGACGGAAATTAACGAACCTTTTGCTTGCGAAGTGGTGTAAAATTGTCAAGGGCTCTAGTAGAGAAGACATTTTCATTCAATATTCTTCTGAGCACTCTCCATCGTGTACCCATCGGAGAATATACAAGGGAGGTGGCATCATATGACATGACTAGGGAGGTCTCGTTGGCGACATGATTGGAGAAAACAGCCTCCTGTTCCTTGAGGATAATGCGTGCCATTTCCGGCGAAGCTGCCACAATGACCGGCTTTGGACCCAATTTCAGGCTAAAGAGCGGGCCATGAATTTTGGATAACTTAAACAAGTGTTCATGTATTTGGCTGCTGCTCAGTTGAAGAAGGTTACCGAGTATCGGCCATCCAACAGGTCCTGGCGGGGAGTTTTTCCAATTCTCATATTTGCCGCCGTGGACAAGACGAGTGATGAAAAAATATGCAGCAACTGATAACAAAGCAATGATCATGCAGAGAGGGAAGGCTTCCATTTTTGCTACGTTTTTTTTCTTCTTTCTCTCTAGGTCCTCTTCTTGCAATCAAACTCTCAAAAAGAGAGAACAAAACAAACTAACTAACTATGCATCTTTCTTTGGACAGTTGTCCGATGCATGCTGTTTTTCTCTGATACAGGACACGCTTTCTGGTAGAGATTGTGGTGGTGATGACAAGTTTACAATATGCATGCAATAAAGTGATTTCGGGTAAAAAGAAAAAGATAAAAATGTGTGTTTATTTCACCGTACTATCTTGGACTGAACTAGTTTAAGCGTCTAAATTAGACTGACTTAGATTAGAGATTAAGTTGGACTAAATTAGTAAAACATTTAATGTAGTGTCGGATTAAAGAACAGAATAACGAAAAACCATATCACATTCATCACCAACAAGACCAACAAAGCAATTCATAACAAAAATCATACTATTTTTTTTTTTTTTAATTTATAAAATTTTCATTGAATACATAATATGATGTTAGGTGTAACAATTTGTTCTGATTATTTAAACGGATTTTGAATCGGAAGGGTATTGTAATAATTTTATTTGGAAATTGGATTAGATATTTTATTTATGTTTTTGGGTCTTAATATGTGTGCCCAAGGGGGCCCACTGCTATTGGGTTTGTTCCCCCGGCCCCAATCCTTTTCCCTCTTCCTCTCTTTCTTCCCTCACCGTGACACTCTCTCTCCCTCGCTTTTCTCTCGTTCGCTCTCTCTCTCTCTCTCTCTCTCTCTCCCCACCTCTCCCGAACTCCACACCTACGGCACCACCACCCACACCACTTCACCATCTCTGGCAACCCCCAAATCACAACCCTTGACGTTGGACCTCGTGAGACACGGACCACATGCCTTAGAACCCCACATGACGGAGTCACTGTTCACTAGGATTCCCGGCGAGCTTCAACGTAGTTCGTGGTATTTCCCGACCAAGGTAAACAGCCTAGATCTCGTAGATATTGTTTTAGAGTAGTTTAGGGTGTTTTGGAGACATTTTGGGGTGGTTTGAACACAGAGACAACTCGGAGACTTTTTTCAGTTTTTCGGCGAGGAACCCGAGGCTTGTAGGTCATTTGTCGGCCAACTCCGACCACCACTTGCCTCAAAATTTTTATAGATCTCTTCCTCTTACCTTGGGCTTCAAAATGGTGTAGTTTTGAGGTTGAACGGGTCAAAACCTGAACCACAACCCTTGTTCGGCCCAAATCGTTAGGCCATGGAAGCAGCCCAATCAGCCAGCCCAACCCCATTTATCCCAGGCCCAAACACGTGTCCCTTTAACCCTAAACCCAATTGTGCAAACATGGGCTCATGCCCTTTTATCTAACCCAACCCCAAACCTTTGGGCCGGGCTTTTACGCCCAAGCCCATGTGAGCCCAAACCTTAACTCCAGTCAACCCAAACCCTTATAACCCTAGAGCTGGGCCCATGTCCATAACCCATTAGCTCAGCCCATAGATCTTTTAACCTTTTAAATAGACCTAACATTCGTGTCGTGTTTTCCGTGTCGTTTTCGTGTCATACCCGATATTTTAACGGGTAAAATGATTCGTGTCATATCCGATAATATTAACAGGTAATATTACCTGACCCGTTACTCGTTAAGGAAAATATATTTTAAACCAATAAATAATCATATGAAAAATATAATATTAAATAAGTATATACATATCATATTGTCACATCCAAAACATAAAAACACAATTTTCTTTTAAGTATATTTTCGCTTACCTAAAGTCTTTAATAGTTTTTTAATTAATGTAG
>JADOBS010303717.1:0-22854 GCA_015708375.1 Cydonia oblonga | reverse complement strand
GCTTCCCTGTCTCTGTCCATTTACATACTTACCTACACCAGTGACCGGAACAATCTAGTGAAGGTCACAAACTTGATACTTTCTGTTGTACCAAAGTCCTCGCTGATTTTGTGCATCAACAAACATTCTATGTAAAAGGCACTTTTAGAAGAGGGAATCCTAATCCTCCATCTATTTGTGAGACTTAAAACTCGTTTGGAAGTACTTTTAAAAGAGCTAAAAGCACTTTTAGTGAAATTAATTTTTGGTTCCAAAAGCACTTTAAGTGCTTTTTGAATTAACTTAAAGTGCTTTAAAATTAAATTTTGGTTCCGAAAGCACTTTAAATAATTTCAAAAATAATTTCACAAAAAACGCTTTTAGTTATTTTAAATGTACTTCCAAATGAGTCATCATTCTACATTGTATTTCAACGATTCGAACCGTCCATTTTTTAGTCACAATTCATATAACCGGTTGCGTTGAAATGCATACAATGTAGAGCTCAAAAACTAGCTAGGAATCCCTCCTCAGAAACTGCCAATGTATATTTCTAACAATGCAAGTCAATAGTCTTAAATAATTCTCAAATCCTTTCTCACTAAGAAAGCTCTCCAAGATCTGCAATAGTTCTTCATGTGCAGTAGGATCTTCCTTTGAAAGCTGTATGAAATTTTATAAGTAAGATGACAACCGTGTCAGCATTTGGAAAAAGTGAGGAGAGCTTTGAGGAATAACAGTTTTAAATTCAAAGTAATATTTTCTTTTGACAATTAGATTCAAAGGGCTGTTTGTCCTTGTTGTTACCTCAATGTATTAACAAAAGTCGGTTAGTAAATAGTAAGTTGAACACAACAAAATTGAGGGGAACACACTCCCTATAAAAAGAAATTGAGATCTTCTATGGATCTTCGTGTTGTGACCGACGGAATTGGAGATCTCATAGTATTTATTTTAAATTTTGTGGTCTTCATTAGTCTATTTTAATGGTGCGCCTCAAATCAGGAATTTGAATCTCTTTCTCTCTTTTTAACGGTTTGGATCTTCGAGTATTTAGAGTCCGAATACAGAGATTCAGAGAAGATCTCCACTCCTGTAAAAGTACTAGTAATGTTGTAGAAGTAGAAATTAACTAGTTGGCTTCCACTTTGATTAGTACATGGTTCATTTTAATTATCACTGTTTTTTCAGGTGCTAAATTTTGAGAGAGGATCCTTGCCGCTTTGTGAGAATCCCTGCCGGATCCTCTTTGTGAGGATCCTCACGGGATCCTCGCCGGATCCTCTTGTGAGGATCCTCGCCGGATCCTCTTTGTGAGGATCTCGGAGATCCTTCAATCACATATGTTCATTGTGCATCATGTGACCAGTTTTCGTCAGGTATTGTTTATATTCAATTTTAAATTAAAAATTTATAACAATTTTTTACTGCACGATGTACGATGAACGAATGTGATTTGAGGATCCTGAGATCCTCACAAAGAGGATCCGGCAAGGATGCTCACTCCTAAATTTTCATATTTTAGAGAAACTAATGGTGCACTTCACTCATTCTCTAATTTGAAGATGTTTGCACGTTGCGTTGTTTCTATAGATTAAATTTATTCTTTAGAAAAATCTACTCAACTAAATACTTGGTTCATCATGAAATTATCAATGATTAAGAAAAGGGTTGATTTATTTAATGGGTGCATTTTCGCTCGTCATTCTCAAGTGGTTATAATATTCACCACCCTTTTTATAAACGTTGTATAAGTTTAAATTTTAATATTTGTATCTATCTAACACATAAATCTCGAAATTTAAATTCGTCTAAATGATAAATAAAGGGTGAACATCATTGTCATTTGAAGATGATGAACAAAAATATTCCTTTTTATCCTATACCGATGATTGAACAAGCACCAATTTGAATGATTTTAATAATCTTTCAATAATAATTATGAAAATAAACAATTTTGATTATAAGACGAAGTTTTTATACATTAGCAAACAATTTAGGTACAAAAGAGTTAATTGGATGCCACACTATTTGCAACCGATTGCATTAGACCACGTATTCGAAGCTGCTACTATATATTCCCCAAAGTTCAAAATTTTCGTTGACCTTCAGAAACAGAACCAGAATTCTTCACGCCTTCTCCCTCTGCAAATCGCGATGGCGCGTTCCGGGAACGACTCGAACACATGGAACGTGCTCGAAACCAGCGCCTCTCTCTTCTCCAGGTCACGTCACAAACCCTAATTTCCTTAAATCGTGTTCGGTTGCAGGAAAAAAAAAAAAAAAAAAGAGCATATCGAAAGATTTAAAATTTCTTAATTTCGTCAAATTTTTCCATGGTTACAGATAGCAGCGAAATGTTATTGATTCTTCTTGCTTCGTTTGCAGGCGGAGAAAGAAGCTCAAGCGAACAAATCTAGGTGTTGGTGATGAAGCTCGCAAGCATGAGGGCCACGGAGCAGAGGTGCTTGGCGCTCGACCGAAAGATCGCATCGCAAAGCTTCAGGATCTGGGCGCTCGGGTCCGAGACCGATCGCGTCGACGAGAAATGTCAATCCGATTCACATCAGTTGAGGTATTACTTAAGTTTCTCAATTGATCAAGTTTTCGGTTGCTTGATTCATTAATTAAGTTGAATCAGTGCCTTCTTTGAGACTTCGGGACCCGAATTTATAAAAAGGGCTCTTCTTAAGACAATCTTTAAAAAAAAAAAAAAGAAGTTCGTGGTTATTTTTCTTTAACAAAAAAATCTATTAATAACTCGTTTTTTAGACGAGTTAATTGTTCAACTTTTTTTCTTTGGCGTTTCAAGTAGCCACATGTATATTTTTTAGTAAGTGTCATCTTTTATATCTCAAACAATATCACAATTAAATTATACTAAGTATAAAATTTCATTATTAGATTTTATAATTTTTATAAAACTTCCTACGATTTGGTGGCTTATGTAGGCATTCATATAGCTTGTGGCTTGTGGGCCCACTAGGATTTTTATATCTTTTCATTGGTTCTAATTAGTATTTTTATTTATATAAATAATATAATATTATTTCATAGGATACCTGATTAGATAGAAAACTATTTTGGGGGGCCTCAAATTTTGAGGCCATGTGCCATGGAACCAGTTGCTCCCCCTCAACGCCGGCTCTAGGTTGAACTGGAGCGACTTAGATTGGGAATTGAAATTGAAATTGAATTGGGGATCATTTTAGGGTTTTGAAGCGTGAGGTGGAGGAGCTTGAGGAGTTGAAGAAGGAGAAAAAGAGGTTTTATGAGTTGAAGGGATTTTAGATGAAGGAGTTCAAGCAAAATGTCGTGAGGTTTGCTTTGGAATGTCAAATGCAAGTTCAAAATTTGAAAAATGGCATCGATGAGGTAAAACTCTAATCAATTGCACAGAAAAAATTTCAAATTCGAAAACTCGAGGGGTTTGATCGATTTTCTTAGTTCGGATATCTTCGGTGTTAGAGCACTTAATTCATATTTTCGTGGTAGAGCACTTATTTGCATGACGGGAAGTTCACTCTTAAGTTTATATCTTTAGCAGTAAAACACTTTTCACAGGTGACTGACGAGAATTTCAATTATAAGCTCATATATTTAATGGTAAAACACTTATTTCTACACATGACTGACAATAGTTTTAATTTTTTAAGTTCATATTTGTAGTAGCAGAACACTCATTTCCACTCTTAAGGACGAGAATTCTCTCTTATAAACTTTGGCTATGTGATTTCATCTTTTAGATTATGACGAGTTTTTAATTTAAGATGGGTTGTTTGATCCTTGTTTCAGATCCAATCAAGCTTTGTCAAATTCCAAGGGAGTTACAGATGCACGAGTAATGGTGAGACAGCCGCAACTGAGAGGAGAAAGTGTGAGCTTTTAGCTAAGAAGGAGGAGTTGGACAGAAAGTTGGCTTCTAATTACCAACCAGAAGCTCAATTGCAAAAGCAGTTTCAGGATGTTATCACTAAACACCAAGAAGACAGAGATTACCAAGTCTGATCAGCATAATATTGTGATTGTTAGTGCAACATGTAAAAGAAAAGATATAAATTGTTCTTTCCTTCTCTATTTTAAAGTTGGAAGAGGTAAAATTTGTTAGACAATAGAATCCTAGTTGGAGTTTAGATATGATTGTAATCCTATTTGTAGGTGTATTCCTAACTTGTAGGGATAATACCTTGTTGTGCAAGGAATGTAATTGTATATATTTTCTTATTCACGTATCAATGAAATATACTTTCAGCCACATATTATTTTTCTACATGGTAGAGCAGGTTTCAAACCCTAGCTCCCTTTTCTCAATATATATTTTTCGGCAGTCATCCCTGCTGTTTCTCCTTTTTCACCATGGGAGACTCTTCTTCTGATGGTAGCACCAACCCGTTTTATATTCACCATTCCGACCATCCCAATCTTGTTCTTGTCTCCAAGAAGTTAAATGGAGATAACTACACGACCTGGGCATGCGGGATGCACATCTCCTTAAGCGCCAAGAATAAACTTGGTTTATCACCGGTGATATTGAAGAACCTTCATTTTCCGAGGACCCTGATGCACACTCCTCTTAGAGGCGCTGCAATGATATGATCCTTTCATGGATCCTTCATTCCCTGGAGCCCAACCTTGCCGAATCAGTTTTCTTTTCCACCACCGCTAAGGCTGTTTAGGACGACCTTAGTGAACATTTTTCCCAGAGCAACGGTCCCCGTATCTTCCATATGAATCGTGAAATTGCCACCATCTCCCAAGGGTCCTCCTCGGTCTCAGCGTACTTCACTCGCCTGAAAGGGCTTTGGGACGAGCTTGCCTCCTATAGTGATGCCTGCTCTTGTTCTTGTGGCACCAAACATGATCGTCAACAACTCATGCAGTTTCTTATGGGTCTCAATGAATCGTTTGCCGCCGTTCGGGACGAAATCCTTTACATGGTCAGCCGTGGAGACCTCCTCGCCGACCCTTCACTTCGGCTGGTTCTGCCCACAACAACGTTGCTGCTTCTTCTGCCCGTAGCAATAATGCCTACCTCTCGGTCCATCACAAGCCAAGCAGGCCCCTAACGCCCTGGCCCATCTGCTCATCACGTGCAACAGCCCGTTTTGGATGAACTGCCCCCACGACCTGGCCCAACAACCCATCACATGCAACAGCCCACTTTGCATGACCTATAGGTTGCCATGCCTTATCTCTCCGCCGAGTAGCATTCTCGTCTCCTTGCTGCCCTCAATGACAACACGACACCTACTCCTCAGGCCCATGCCGTCTCCGGTGACGACTTTGTCAAAGGTTTGTTACCCGTGGCTTCTCATCATGGTCAATGGATCATTGAAAGCGCCGCCACGAATCATATCACTTCTTCCGCTTCATGTTTGGTTAATACTTCTACTTCGCATTTGCCACCTGTTTCTTTGCCTAGTGGTGCCATAGCTCTAATTACTTTAACTAGCACTCTTCGTTTAAATTCCTCGATTGATTTGGAAGATGTTTTATGTGTCCCTAATTTTAAAGTGGACCTTTTATCGGTTGGTAAGCTTACAGATGGATTATCGTGTTCCGTAACATTTTTTCCTTCTTGGTGTGTTTTGCAGGACTTTGTTTCGAAGGCGATGATTGGTGTGGGTAAGCGACGTGACTACCTTTATTACCTCGTGGCCCTTGCCTTCTTTCTCCCCATTTGTCAACCTCTATGCAACATCATCACTATACCATCCTCCTTATGGCATAGACGTCTTGGTCACCCTTCTCCTAGCCGTTTGCAAGTTTTAGCCTCTAATTTTCTTAATTGTTCCTTTGATTCTAGTCATGTATGTGATGTTTGTCCTTTGGCAAAACAAACTCGTCAACCTTTTGGTTTAAGTTCAATTTCAACAATTTTTCCTTTTGCTTTAATTCATTGTGATATTTAGGGTCTGAATCGTCGATCTTCCCTTACTGGCGCTCATTATTTTTTTACTATTGTGGATGATTTTTCCCGCTTTACGTGGGTCTTTCTCATGAAGTATAAATCTGATACTCAACAAATAATCAAATCCTTTTTTGCCTATGTTAATACCCAATTTCACACTAAGGTTCAAAGCATTTGTACTGATAATGAAGGAGAATTTTTTTCTCTTCGCAATTTTTTTTTTCTTCTGATAATGGGGTTCTTTTTCAAACTTCATGTGTTTACACTCCACAACAAAATGGTGTTGTCGAACGCAAACATAGGCACCTTTTTGAAACCGTTCGTGCCCTTCGATTTCAATCACACCTCCACTCAAATTTTGGGGTGAATGTGTCCTTATTGCTGGTAGTCAGTCTTGGTCTCTCCATCAGCTCGATGTTAATAATGCTTTCTTGCATGGTGATTTGGATGAGGAAATTTATATGTCTCATCCTCCTGGTCTTCAGCGACAGGGGGAGAATCTTGTGTGTCGCCTTCACATGTCTCTTTATGGTCTCAAGCAGGCTTCTCGCCAATGGTTTGCCAAGTTCACTAGTGTCATTCTTTCTGCTAGTTTTCAACAATCCAAAGCTGACTACTCAATTTTCACTAGAAAATCTGGTAATTCTTTCACAGTATTGCTCATTTATGTGGATGATATTGTGATTACAGGCAGTGACGTCAGTGCCATTGATTCTCTAAAGTCTTTCCTTTGTAATCACTTTCGGATAAAAGACCTTGGTGATTTAAAATATTTTTTGGGTATTGAGGTTTCTCGATCTCAACATGGGATTTATATTTCACAACGAAAGTATGCATTAGAGATTCTCAAGGATTATGGTTTTCTAGGAGCACGGCTTATTGCTTTCCCTATGGATGATACAAAATTATCTAATAAAGGAGAACTTCTCAAGGATCCTGAAAAGTATCGGCGTTTAATAGGACGGTTAATCTACCTCACCATCACTCGGCCGGATATCACATATTCTATGCATGTTTTGAGTCGGTCTATGCACGAGCCACGTGTACCTCATATGGATGCTGCACTTCGTGTTGTTCGTTATTTGAAGTCTACTCTAGGTCAAGGTTTATTATTCAGTTCTGACAACCAAACCAAGTTAGTAGCATTTTGTGACTCTGATTGGGCAGGTTGTCCTATCACTCGCCGTTCGACTACTGGGTATTGTGTATTCTTAGGAAATTCTTTGATTTCGTGGTGGACAAAGCGATAGAAAACTGTTTCACTTTCTTCAGCTAAGGTAGAATACAGGGTTATGGCAGGTGCTTGTTGTGAGTTAATTTGGCTTCGGTTTTGTTAAAAGATTTGAACATTTCTTTAGATGGTCCTTCTGTATTATTTTGTGATAATCAAGTAGCGTTACATATAGCCGCTAATCCTGTTTTTCATGAGCGGACTCGTCACATTGAGATGGATTGTCACTTTATACGAGATAAGATTACAGATGACACTGTAACAACCAAATATGTTGGTACGGCACACCAGTTGGCAGATTTGTTCACCAAGCCTCTCGGGAAGGACAAGTTTTCGACTATGTTACGCAAGTTGGGAGTTCTTGACATCCACTCTCCAACTTGAGGGGGAGTGTTAGACAATAGAATCCTAGTTGGAGTCTAGATATGATTGTAATCCTAATTGTAGGTGTATTCCTAACTTGTAGGGATAATACCTTGTTGTGCAAGGAATGTAATTGTATATATTTTCTTTTTCACGTATCAATGAAATATACTTTCAACCACATATTATTTTTCTACAAAATTTGAATCACCTTGTCCTTGATTAATCAAGAAAGCACATCCAGTCAACCACTTAGACGTCCATCCGATGCATCCGTTATGGTGATTTCGTACTCCCTTTTTCGCTTACTATACTTATTGTTGTAGCATTATCACAGTCACCGTTGTCACTATCATCAACCAAAAAATCCCTGGATGGTCGTATTATGATTTGCCCCATTAAACTTTCAATTTGTGTTTGTCAGTTTTTCAACAAATTGAGGGTGAGCCATCACATCAGCCTTAATTTATATTCGGATTCATTTATAATCAGATTACCAAATATGAATCGTATGAATATTATCAGTTTTGATCTGTAAATTCTTTTGACCTGTAAATTCATATTCCGCAAACATTAGAGAGGTGATCATCAATGTGGTTGATAGAACATGTGAGAAATTTGATGGTATGGGTAACAATTAGCATGATTTATACAATTATAGAAACTCACCCCAAAACGAAAAGCCATTTCTTTGGAGAGCGAATTAGCAAATGGCAGAGGAAGTGGCGCTGGACGTGGAGGAGCTCCGCCACCTTCAGAGCATTGCGAAACGATCCCGTGTCATCAACCTCATTTCCACTGAGATTCGCACTCTGGAGAAAAAGGTCCCATTTTGTTTTTGTATCTCAGCATTTGCTATTTAATATTTACATTTTTTTACATGCCTCTAACATGTAGTGAAATTTTTGCCACAATGTGATTGTTTTGGTAATGTCCCCACATTTTTGTGTGAAATTTTGTTTATATTTGACCCAGAAAAAAAAATTATGGAAACTTGTATTTGATTTTAGAATTTAGTGTGAAGTGAGTATATGAGCTCAATATTATTAATGCCTATGGATTCTTTCACATGTGTTGTTGAAGTATGATTTGGCACGGGTCACGAACCCAAGTTTGAATCTCTCTTTCCGTAGATTAGACTAGTTTAGAATATCGTCTTGTCAAATTTTCTATTTCAAACCAACTTCATAATTTTGTCTTTGCTTTACCATTTTGAAATGTTGTAATGCTTGAAAGAGTGAGATTTTTATGGTATCTAGTGACGGATAAGCGCTTGTGAAGATCGTAAGAACCTGCCATTTCAAGGCCAGATATGGAATCTTGCTATGTTCACGTATGGGAAATAATGTAGTTTTTGATCATTGCAGATGTCACAAGAGGCTGCTGCTTCACCTGCACTGCAAATCCCAACTCCAATTTCAACTGATACTGCCACCCCAACTCTGCATTACACTACGCTTTCGTCGTTCAGCTGGGATCAGGACAACGACAAAGTGAAGGTGCGAACATATTCACCATGTGTTTTTGCTTTAGGTTTAGAGTGGTCATATGTTTTTCCATTGTTAACTTTAGGTTTCTTCAGCGGTGGTTGTTTCGGTTTGATCACCTTCACTTTTCCGTGCAGATATACATATTTCTGGAGGGAGTTGATCAGGAGAAGATAGAGACCGACTTCAAGCCTATGTCATTTGACATCAAACTCCATGATGTGAAAGGAAAGAATCACAGGTTCGGTTTGCCTAAGCTGAACAAGGAGATGAATCCAGAGAAGTGTAAGGTGCTGGTTAAGCCTACAAGGGTTGTTTTCAAAGGATTATTGGTTGGACTTGAAATTTCAGGAGGACAAGGTACATCTCATCGTATCTTTGAACTCTCCCATTTTATGCTTCGGAAAACAGAGAAACGTAACTGAATGCTTTCGTTATTTTGATCTTGCAGCTGAAGCCGAGTCTGGATAAAGAGAAAGATCCCATGGCAGGAATTATGGACTTGATGCAGGTGAGGTTACCAAATATTTACATTGTCATATATGAAAATGTGTACTATGTTTCTGCTCTGCTTTGTTAATTACCGCATGCAACGGATCTTGTAGAATATGTACGATGACGGGGATCCGGACATGAAACGAACAATTGCCAAAGCGTGGACCGATGCAAAGTTTGGACAAACCGGCTGATCTATCAAAGGGGTTTCAACTAAACATGGAGCTGACATGGTTTTTTGAGCAGTTTTTTCGTTTATATGATCTTAATGCTCAGTGAGTTCATTCATGGTAGGATGGTTCTTCGTGTTATGAAACTCTGTTGCACGTAGCTTTTCTAAAGCTCTATATAAAAGATTGGAAGAATATCAGTTTACAGTTTAGCAGAACAACTCGCCTGAGTAGCAGCTAATTGATGGTCTGATGTGTTTTTGTGGGATTGGAAGGGTGAATGTTGCATTCTGGAATTTAGGGTTTAGATTTTCGTATGGTGTGAGTGTGACATAGGGAAAGGGATCCCTTTCCACCTAATCCACCTAATACAGGATCCGAGCCGTTGAAATTTGATCTAACGGTTACAAATAAGGGCCCCTTTAAAAATGATAATAACTGTAACCGTTGGATCAAATTTCAACGGTCTGGATCCCGAACTAGATGGATTAGGTGGAATGGGATCCGGAGAAGATCCCTTTCCATAGGGGTTCTGATGTTTTGAGGTATGACAATGTGGATAGTTGGCATGTTAGTTGGGGTTTAGGGTTTAGAGGGTCCTTTGTCAAACCATCTCTACCAAATGTGTAACAAGAAGAACCGAACTTTGCTCAAATGAAACTCAAATCATAACGCGGTGGGAAACACGATCGGAGTAACATGAGTTACAAATAACAAAGTCTTATCCCCAGCCGTATAAATCCTAGAATGTCACTTAACACGGTTTTGTGAAATGCAATAATGTGAGTTAAAAGTTGTAAAATCATTTCACCGGCAAAAGATCGTCCGTTCGCTTGCACTGGGGGAGCACAAACTTGAATTTGAAAGATTAAAGCCAATCCCGGGTAATCAGTTCTCACATCAAATCGGAATCACAAAATCAGAACCGCAGAAATACAAAACAAGTAACATGTTTCCATGTCAAGGAAGCAAAGTTCTTATTCGGTTTTACGTGAATCACACTTCTCAGAACCCTATAAATGTGAATAGGAAACGATAATCTAGTGATCTCCAAAACTACGAAAAGATCATCTAACGATACGAGACATGAGAGATTGTGTGCCGTCATTGGAGTATTTGACTACCATAATCAGCATTGAACTTCTCGTAACGATGAGCTTGGAGATGAGCAGACGGCCTTGTGTTCTTCAAAGCCGTCTCAATATCTTCATGTTTGATCGGTCCAACCTTAGGCAGTTCTGCAACCAAAAACATCATGGCATAAGCTTTTACCGAGCGAGTCTAAACAAAAATCCGTTGCCCAAGTTCGTATTTACATTAAGCTCATATGCATCCAATTTTGGTTAATACTTTTAGAGTCACATACCATCCTCAGGAACCGTGTCCTCTTTGTCTTCAAGGAATGTCATTACGCGTCTCAGAGGCTGCATAGCAGCCTCCTTGCACACCAATCGAATATCCGAACCTGAATATCCTTCAGTTTTATCCACCAACAAATCATAAGGAAGCTTCTCCTCATCAGGCTGTACTGGCAGGAGCTCCTCGAACATGGCTCTTCTTGCTTCTGGTTCAGGCAGAGGCACAAGAATCTAAATTTTCCATGGATAATGGAGAACCTGAATAAAATGGCTGGATACAGAATATGCTTGATCATGTGAAAAACTGCCTTGTATACCTAGCTAGAAGAGAACGCAAACAACAGATAACGGATGTGATACTGCAGGTGAACCTTCCTTTGTTCTATAGCATAATCAACCCCGAAATGATCCTACATCTATTTAGACATCTCGAATATACAAGCATGTCATGCACATTCATATACACCCAAATATAGTTACCAAGCACTCAACTAACTCGTGATCTGTTAATGATTGTGAAACTATGATTTTCATTCAGACCTATGAGATTGTAACAAAGTGTATAACATGACATGCTAATAATTATAACTTCCATCGTTTCCACATAGTTGACTTGGCACATATCACTGAGCATAATTTAACTTTTCAAAAGGATACTCGCTTCTCAAGACGCCGGAGCATGGCTGCATCCAGTTCCCAGGGAAGATTTGTAGCAGCCAAAACAAAAACAAGTTCACTTGTCTTCGTCAAACCATCCATCTGCAATCTAATACAAACTAATCAATTTTTGAACAAGCATAGTTGACATGTGGAATATCCTGATGCTCGGAACCAAGACAATTAAAAGTTCTAAGCACGGTGTTAACATAGTTTCTCAAATGTTATAAACTGATACGGTGCAGAAAACAAGATTCTGTGATCAACACAAGTAACATATGATGGGAAAGAACACTAAGAAAGCAGCACTCTTTAAAAACAAACATCACCTGTACGAGTAACTCTGTCTTCAGACGCCTACTTGCTTCATGCTCACTTCGTCCTTCACCACGTTGACTAATAATTGCGTCAATTTCATCAATAAATATGGTTGATGGCGCATGGTGCCTAGCAAGCTCAAATAACACCTTCACTAACTTCTCTGAGTCGCCTGAAAGATTATGCAAACATTAAAATTGAAGGAAATATTAAAGAACGGATAGGAAGCTCAAATAACAAGGTGGCAAATTTGGACCCTACTAAATTCTTCCCCATCCATTTTATGAAAAATAAGCAAACAAACAAGCATGATCTTCAGAAAATTGTTCAACCCTGACATACCACGCCATTTGCTGACAACAGATGATGCTGAAATGTTGAAAAATGTGGTCTTGCACTCTGTTGCAACAGCCTTGGCAAGCATTGTCTGCACCATCAGATGTTAAATTAATTTTTGTCCAAAGTATCATTGTAAAAGATTAACTGGGTTGTGCATCAACAGGACTTCGAAAATTCATCTTCATTTCAGAGGAAGTTTTTCATAAGAACTCATTGCACGTTGAGCAATTTTCGATGAAAGTAAGATTTTAACAAATTAATTTTAAAACCCATCTCCCATCTCCCAATCCCCCACCCCCACCCAAATAGCATGATCACTTCAGCAAAGAAAGGTACAAATGCAATGCGGTTAACAACCTTTCTTGGGTAAGCAAATAGAAGAGCAAATACTGTATAACCAAAGCCCGGAAAAAGAAACATAAACAATCAACAGGATTGGAAAGAATTACAAACCTTTCCTGTCCCTGGAGGGCCAAAAAGGAGAATACCTTTCCACGGTGTTAAAAGTCCAGTAAAGTATCTGTGGAAAATAGAAAGATCAGTTTGATATTTGAATGATCTTGCATCGTGCCATCATTTCAAAAGTATTGCCCGTTAATTCAATCTGGTTGTTTCAAAGTTTTATCCCAATTTCTAGACAAGTAGCTGCAAGAAACTATATCAAAATATTCTAGCACATATTAATTAATTTAGCTTAACATAAAGAAAAACATTTGGTACTCCATGAATTTAAAAGAAATACTAAAAGCAATTAGCATGAACCATGACTAAATTAAGTTAATATTGGTTTCAATGTCACAGAAAAAGGAATGTAAACTGAGACCATGCTTCACAAGTAAACAACTAGCAATTCAGCAATCTGATTCTCTTGAACTTTACGAACAAAAAAAATAGTACATAAAAATGCAAGAACAAACACGTTAAATCGCTAATTGTTTATTAGATAAATTTGGTACATGAGGTGCTCATTGACCAGACGTACTTGGGATATTTAATGGGCATGACCACTGCTTCTTTGAGCAAACGCTTGGCATTCTCTAATCCTTTGATGCTTTCCCACTTAACATCTGGACTACCCCGAATTATATCCCTGCACAAGACACAATGCATGGTAAATAAATGACAAAACTTTCAGGGTGCAACAGTAATCATCCTTGGCCACGGGAAAAAATATATATATGTAATAACAGTAACTTGTATTCCATCATGTGAAGTCATTCATCTAAAATCACCTGCATAAACTCTCTCCTAAAGAACGCATTTCTGCCGATTCAAAAGCAGGTAAAAGGGACTTCTGCCTGTGCAGTTCACAAAAAAATGTCAGTAGGTTCTTAAAGAAGCATTCTTCAATGAAAAGTTGCAAGAAAACATACGGTATCTCATCATGCTGATCAGATAAGACTCCATTTGAGTGAGGCACGAAGCCCCTACCCTGAAAAACAGATGAAACAGAAGAACAAATGAATACAACTGTACAAGTTCATGCAATATGTCAAATCCAATTCACTACATGATAAGATCAAATCCACTACCTGGTTTTGAAATTGCTCATAGATGGCCAAGTCAGCTGTCCTCTTCACATGACCACTCCCATTCGCGGTCACTCCGGAACTACTTCCATTACTCACAGCTCCATTAGTGGACTGCCCGTTTTGCTGCGGCTCCGGCGCTTTCTTTCTACCAAACTTGGCATCATAAAACAATTTAAAATCCTAGAAATGCACATAATTTTAGCTGAGATAAATCCATGAATTCTTGCTTCAATCCTATCCATCGGATCAAAATTCGCAACTACATAATTTCAGCAACCTGAATTTAATCCAAATATACTCAACTCTAAGCATATAATTAATCCCAAAACAAAAATTATATTAATTGAGATCACTGAGCTAGTGAGCTCATATTTGTCAGAATAGAAAACAGAAGCAAGCAAAACAAACAAAAACAGAAATTTCTAATTCAAACTCAGAAAAAGCTAACAGCTACTCTACTCATAGTTTCGTTCAAGTGCCAAACTTTTCAATTCGACCAGCATTTTCTCGGGAAACAAACAGAAAAGAATAAGCGAATTGGTGACTGAGTACCTGAAAGGACCAGCGACTGGGAGCAGGCTCGTCGGACATTGCTCAAACAAATCTGGAGCGGAGAGAAATGAGAAGAGAAGAGAAAAGGAGAGATTTGTAGGGATCTCTCTCTCTCTCTCTCTCTCTCTCTAAGTTGTCTCTGTCGCCACTCTGGTGAGTTATTATACAGCTCGGAAACATGTAGAACAAAACGCATGTGTGATCTCTAAATTTTCATTAATATTAAATTGAGAAAGGTTCGCCAAACTATCTTTGTAAAAATACGACTCCTGTACTGATTTGTGTAAAGTATTATAATATATCTGATCGTATCTATTCCTATTTACATATGAATTTTACACTAGTTAAATTAAAATTTACATTCCTATAATACAAACAATAATTGTAACATCCCACGTCGTTCAGGAGAGTGGATCATCTAAGCCTTATATGTATATTCTCATCTATACCTAGCACGAGACCTTTTGGGAGCTCACTGGCTTAGGGTTCCATCAGAACTCCGAAGTTAAGCGAGAAAGGAGCCAGAGCATTCCCAGGATGGGTGATCCACTGGGAAGTTTTGCTCGCGTGAGTTCCCAGAAACAAAACCATGAGGGCGTGGTCGGGGCCCAAGGCAGACAATATTGTGCTACGGTGAAGTCGAGCCTGGGATGTGATGGGGGTCCGAGCGGGAATGTGACAATAATTATGGAAAATTAAACTTTAATTTAACATCCCACAAACTGAACGAGCCTGATCGAACAAGTTTAGAACAAAATACACAATGTTTTTTATGAAGAGCTTTGGTAAAGAGGTTAGGAGTCTGATCGGTGAAAGAAATATAATAAACTCGATGACTGTCACGAGCCACCTTCTCACAGATAAAATAATAATCAAGTTCAATATGACATGAGAAGGATGGTAAATGGCACTAAGATTATTTCAATGCAAGTGAACATGAGAACATAAACAAACACCAAGCTCGTGCAAGAGAAAACCAATCAAGGTGGTTTCGGCACATGCATAAGCAAGGGCATGGTAGTATTCCAATTCGGTACTGAAACGAGATACGGTCGGCTGCTTTTTTGAGCACCGAGATATGTGATTAGAACCAAGATAAACAACGTAAATAGTGGTGGAACGACAAGGTAGCGTTTGGTACGTGGGACGGGACGGGACGGAACGGGATGAGCCGTTCCGTCCCACATTTGGTGTGCCTAAAAACTGTGGAACGGGTTGTCCCATGGGACGAAATTTGGCTGATTTTTCGTTCCACCTCTTCCCCCTAGAACGACTCGTTCCACATCCGTGGAACACAAATTTATAACATTTTATGACAAAATTTCTTCTTATCTTTTTCAATATTTATATCATCCGTTCCGTCCTGTTCCGTCCTGTTCCGTCCCGTCCCGTCAGCGTACCAAACGCTACCTAGTGTCCGGATATCCGGGCCAATCAGCACCAAAGTAGGTGGATAAGGTAACGAAAACAAGCTAAGGAGTCGATGTGATGCCAAAATCCATTGTACATTTGATCTAACGGAAAATTCGTTTAGCGGCAATCATATGAGTAGGGCGAGGCGAGCTCATAAACAAAGCAAAAATATTGACAGCAAAAGAAATATCAAAGCGAGTGAGAGTGAGATAGCCAACAATATCCATATGTAAACCTAAGAAATAACATAGGGGACCTAAATCCAAATCTAGAAGAAGAAGAAGAAAGAAACCCCAGGACATCCAGGAAAAAAACCTAGACAAATGATACTACATAGAAATATGACTCCTTGATTTGCGTAAAGTATTACAATATAATAGGGTTATATCATTGCCTATTTAGATTGGAGTCCTACCCTAATTACATTCCTATTATACAATGATAATTATAAAAAAGATTCTGAATTATTTAACTTTAATTTAACAAATTTCTTAATGGAACACCTATTTATTTCTCTGTACACACCTGTTTATTTATGTTCTTTTTTCCTTTTTTTTATCGGTTTATTCAACCAAAAGCAAAAAAACAAACAAGGTGTATAAAAAGAAAAAAAAATGTGCGCTAAAATCACTTTCCTTTTTCAATCCAGCCATATGTTTTCATTTCTGACACATCTCAGCCTCGACTCCGTCGTAGCACGATATTGTCCGCTTTGGGCCCCAGCCACGCCCTCATGGTTTTGTTTCTGGGAACTCACACAAGAACTTCCCAGTGGGTCACCCATACCCATTGGGAAGTTCTCGCCCAAACTCGCTTAACTTTGGAGTTCCAATAGAATCCGAAGCCGGTGAGTTCCCAAAAGGCCTCGTGCTATATGAAGGTGGGCATGTACATATAAAGCACATCACCCCCTCTCTATTGGTCAATGTGGGATGTTACAGTTAGAGGTTTTTATGTTACAGTTAGAGGTTTTTTGTTTTTTGTTTTCTCTCCTACTTAATTCTTGTTTGGTTTTTATTCCATTACCATCACGATTATGTTCCATTCCAATGCGTACTACAAATTTTAACAAGGAGAAATTAAAGCTCTCACCCCTCTTTTTTCAACTCCATTAATTAAAACCTTATTCATTTTCAATTTTTGATCAATGTCCCTTGGTTTTAATAAACATTATTAATTATTTCCATAATAAAATATTTTACTTGTCAAACTAATTAAATTTTATTTCTAAATATATTCATTTTGTGTTAGAAACGTTACATTTGATACACACACACACACACACACTTATGGCTAAATTTTTTTATCATGTATGACACACCCCGATCTTCAAATCAGGGCGTGTTGGCCGACACGTGAGCATCACATAGCCATGTGCGCAGTGCAGAAGAATAATGCTATAAAGATATACGAATAAATGAAAACCAAACCACCAAAATATAAGGTAAGTGCAGAATTTAGTGTGATTACACAACCAGAGCATAGGTATCAAAGTGCAGTCCAGTAGGACAAGTACTAATTACACAATACCAAGGATGTCCTACATTTGTGATGTTCTGTCAGAAATACCTTAGAAATCCTCGTGAACCACCAAAGAGCACTCTCACCTAAAACCTGGAGGGGCGCAAAACAGAAAGTGTGAGTGGGCAAAAATAAAGCTTTTCAAAACCATTTCAATTATCATAGGTAATAACCCCTCGCTGGAAACCTGTATAATTTCCCAAAAAATATAATACATATCTATATCAAAACCATATTCATGGTAGAAAAATCCATATGCATACCATGCCAAAGTATCTTAATATGATGCAATAAGTAATCCAGGTAAAATATAACAATGCAAGATATCATATCAGCCAGATCCACCTAACGTGGCATGTACGGCTGAGTCTATAGCTCATAACCAATGTCAATCAAATCAACTTCTGCACACAAGTTGGAACCATCTAAAGTGGTATGTACGACATGACTAGGTGTAATAAATACGCTCAAGTGTTACGATCACGTGAAGACTGTGCGAATGATCACGGGTCACCTACGAGTCGGAACCACCTATAGTGGTCTGTACGACAGGACTATGCACCTAACTTGGATCCAAGATGAGCGTGTGGTGCGGGAGGTGAACATCACGTGAAGGACTGTGCCCTAATTCTGGATGGGAGCACTAACACCGGGGTGCAGGTTAATGAGCTCTCAACGCATCACATCATCTCACATAGCCATGTAATCTCACAACCATTAACTATAAATTTACCTGGCACTTACCTGTACGTCCGCAACACCAATCATAGATATATGCAATTATTAATGCATAAATAAAATAGGCAGATACTTTGCATGGTATTTCAAAACGTAATATCATTCAAATTCATTTTCTGGGAAAAATACCAAGTATATAAGTATATACTGAAAACCAAAAGTCCACTCACTGATAAGTAGATGGGTCGTCACCCCCGAGCCTTGCTTGATTGCGCTCATCCTCAAGATAGGTCTCACCTATATACGAAACAACTATATTAATGTTATTTAGGAGCACATAAACAAAACTATGTAATAACTTCTCATACATTGCTCAATTGGGGTAAATGAATATACCACCATGACCTACACAACCTCACGAACATCCCCATATTTTTAGAAAAAAATTTCGAGCCCACACGCGTCGACCAAGGCACGGCCAGACGGGCATGCATGTGCCTGTCACACTTAACGAAACAGTTAACGCCGTAAGGGAATATTCTGTTAAATTCAAGCATATGCCATTAAAGATACTAGGATATTCCGTCAAACTTGACGGAATATTCTCCTTCGTCTTCCTTGGTTCGCCCGAGACCGTCGCCGGTGCTGTTGCTATCGTCGGGAACTGGAAAAACTTCTAAACTTCATTTCTCACTCATTTTTGCACCAAAATCCAAGAAATTTATATTAAAATGAAGTTTAGAGTGAGTAGAACACATTCTTACCACTTTTAAGCCCTAAAAATCACGAAATCTAGCCGAAAAATCACAAAACTTCGGCCACCTCTGCAACTCACCAAAGCTAGGCTTTCCGACGTCCAAAACTTCTCAAAATCCTTCCCCGATCTTCATGAAGACATTCTAAAGCTTCCTAGAACCTTAAAACCTCCCAAAAACTCCACATTTATGATTGCATGAACAATACCTCAAATCAGGTTTTCTGGGTTCTCGCGTTTCCGAAGGTTTCACAACCTATAAATGGTATGGATGAACTCTGAAGCTTACAAGGAACTCAAAAAACATCTTCTCGACGTCGATCCGTGCATGAATGGTTTAGTTGGAAGTTGTCCGTACAACTTGTACGGAATTTGCAAAAAATCGGAGAGAAGGGTCAACGGGACTGGTTTGGGTGTGTGTGTGGTCCTAGTTGTCTACCAACCAAAACAAAACAAAAGTAAAACTTAAGTCTAAGTTTTCCAAAAACTTAGGAAAAATAGAATTAGTCCAATATTAAGTGCATAACACACACCACACTTTAACGTCCAATGGCATATTAGACATTTCACATCGTCGATAAAAAAAATATTTCGGGACGGGCCGTGACAATATATTTTTATGTTTAGTTTGTACACATTTTAATTTGCAGCCTTTTTTTATAAATTGTAACAATTTTCTTTTCAGTTTTAATTTGTACCCATATATATATATATTTTTTGTGTCCATATTTTTCAAACTTTTATTTTTACACATTTTTTAACCTTTTTTTTTGTACCAATAATTTATTGATAGTGTACCCATTTGTCTTTAAAAATTTTCCATTTTTTATATGTAAAATATACCAATTATGTTTTTGTAAGTACCATTTTTTAATGTAAAATGTGCCCTTTTTTTAATCTAAGCTGTATTTATTTTTTTAATTGAAAATGTACCCATTGTTTCATTATATAAAATGTACCCATTGTTTTGTATATAATATGTACCAATTTTTTATCTAAAATATACCATCTTTTTTGTATAAAATGTACCAATTTTTTGTATGTAAATTGTATCATATACAAATTACCAATTTTTCAATTTTTTGTATGTAAAATTTCATTAATATAAGTAATGACAAAAAATGGGTTTTATTTAAATATAATTTATCTTAATGACAAATCATGTCATTAAGATAATTATACTTTTTTATATAAGTATAATTTATCTTTTAATATTTTCAACCCAACAAACCATGAATTTATTTAAAATCTCATTAATATAATTAACTACAAATATAAAATTTAATTTAAAATTATAATAACCTATATAGAAATGCATTATTGTATTAATTTCAGGGACCCAATCAAAAAATGAAAACTAACAAGGTTTCAATTAAAAAACGTTGATAAATCGGGACTACATCCAAAATCACCCTTTTAACAACGCACTAATTATAGTAATTTCTGATTATACAAAATAAATAGGAATTGAAGTAAACACTAATTTGTTTTTTTGTGGGTAGAAAAAAAAGTGGCAAAATCGGGGGTTGAAAATAATGATGGGCTTGTAACCGAATAAAAGGAGAATAATGATGGGCTAGAGTGGAGTCCAGCATGAGTTATGGGCTTAGTCTCAAACCTAACGAGCCCAACCCAACACAAGATAGGGTACTTGGATTCAGTCCAACTGGTTGACCTTTGATGTAGGGTGTTGGTATTCCTTTTTGTGTACTCAACGTCACCCGATAATACATCGACCACAAAACACTGACCCAATGACACTAATTTTTTTTTTATCAATATGAGTTGGTTTTATTTTAAGAACAACTCCTTGGGTTAAAAACCTAAAATTTAGGTTTTAAACTAACTCAATCATTTTTTATTGACCAGGTTTAAAATAAGGTTTGAGTTAAAACCTAAAATTTGGGAAAATTTGATCCAAAATTCCGGTCAGGGTTAAAAGGCTGGTCCACCTTAAGGGTGTGGACGCGCCAAGAAAAGTGGAGTTCGCAACAAGGCGACGTGCCCCAAGCGCGAGATGCACAAGAGCTAACAGGAAGTATGGACCACCAAAAAGGGGCCCAACAACTCTTTTTTCGATTCGACGATTTTAATTATAGGACCTTTGGTTAATCCAATGGTCCAGATTCTATTAAATACATTGAATCCAACAATTGAGATTGAATATGTCAAATCTAACGGTAAAAAAAAAAAAAAAAAAAATCTAACGGCCCAAAATTAAATCCAACGGCTAAAAAAATTAAATATTTTATTTAAATCAAAAGTAACCCAAAAACTCTAAAAATACATGTTTCATGGAGTCGATTTAGTGAATTTTTAGGTTAAAATGTAAAAATAAATTTTGATAATCTACATAAATTTTGTTCTAAAAAAGTTAATGAAAAAAAAAATCAAGCCTAAATTCATTCTAAATAATCTCGAGCTAAAATTTTACCCATAACCTTTGGAGCAGAAAAACTGTTTCTGGGTTAAAACTTAAATTTTCTAAGTTAAAAATTTTGGTTTTAACCCCAATCATTGAAGTTGGTCTAAAGGAAAATATTTTTGCTCACCACGTTTAAATGATGGTAATGTTGACCATCTTATTTATCATTGTTAGATGAGTCCATTTATTACACAACTCTCAAAATTTAAACTCGCCCGACAATATTGAATATGGTGGTGAGCGTTACCACCACTAAAGGTGGTGAGCAAAAATGCAATCTTTATTAAAACTTTACAATTTACAGTTAACCACCTGAACTTCATTGTTTGTGACAAGTTGGCACGTTCCTATATATATATTTTTTAATTTACTATTATTAAGGGGAGGGAGAGAGTTCGAAACTATTACTTAATTTAGGGAAAAGGAAGTTTCGAACCCGAGGTGAATGGATAAAAATCTAACATCATATCCACTAAGATATTGGATCACATGCATGTTCCTATACTTCCATGAACCTTTTGTCAAATAATGACTACATACTTTTCGTGCTTAAGGTTCCATATATCATAAGATAGGAAGTTTCTTGCATGTTGGAGATAGTAGATCGAGATTCCTACAAATGTATATATATGACACAACTCATGAAATAGACAATTGGATGAGATAAAGTGAAGCACTAAACAGAGATGTCGTTCAAAAAATCTAAGAAATCTTGAATCAATATTATCCATTTGTGCAAACATTTCACCTCCTAGCGCAATGTCAAGATTTACAAAATTGCAGCTTGATTATCAAGGAGCAGCTTGCAATTCAACAACAATATTGTTTACCGTCTATATCTTAGGTTGCTGCAATCATAGTAGGTGGTGAAGGATCAGAAAACATAAGACATCGGGATATCATTGTGCAAACTATAGATGGTTAACTTAAGAGTATCAAAGATTGTGTCGCCTACTATGACCCTTTACAATATCCATTGTTGTTACCTTATGGAACATATGGATGAGATGTGAATACTCAAAATAACAACCGCAGAAAAGTGACATGTTGTGACTATTATTCTTATGTTCTTCAGGTAACCGAAGACCTTCATCTCTGTACATCTAATATTTTTTTTTTTTAAATTATATTATGTTGAGCGAATTTTTTTTATCATTTTAGATCCGTCAACGCGATGAATCGCTTCTACTTCGTGGTGGTCGCCTGTTGCAACAGTATGTAGTTGATAACTACGTAAAGATCGAATCACAAAAGCTTAGATGGATGCGTGATAATCAACACACAATTTGATCTGAATTTTATCTAGGACTACAAGACTCATTAATTGTAGGACAAAATAATGCAGGTAGAAAACTTATTAGTTTATACAATAACATATGCTCTTCATTTTCATGTTCTATCATATCAAATGAGACTTATTAATGAGTTATAACTAAAAAAATATAATCAGACTTATTAATGATTTATAACAAAACAAATACATGAAACATTGGTCATCGTAGGACTATATGACCATCACTTTTTGTTGGTGGTCCCCGTAACATGTATCAAAGTTATCAAGATGCAATGACTTTGGTTCAAAAATATGGAAGACCAGATATTTTCCTAACAATGACATGTAATCCAACTTGGGAAGAAATAAGTGATGAGGGAGTACCTGGCCAAGCACAA